>JAAAKM020005067.1:0-11291 GCA_010016025.2 Alatinidae sp. Z8VKAUB7J3 | reverse complement strand
CAAAACAAATCGAGGCTGGTAAAATATTACGCACAATTGTAATTGTCTTTCCAATAATACCATAAAGAGTTTAGCTCAGATAGCACTTTTCAAATCACTCCAAATGCGACATGAATTCTATTGCAGATTGACTTTACATTAGTAAAGGCAGGGTCAGCTCTTCGCTTGAAGATTTTTAGAGATAGTTAACGTGAAACACTCATTTCCTTGTTTTACTAAGGGCTCTTCCATTGAAGAAATTAAATTGATTGAATGCAAGGATCTATATCATTTGATGATTCTTCCTTCTAATCCGCTCTTCAAGGCTATCTGCAGACTTTTTGATGCCAATAATCTTTTAAATAGTTTGTTGAAACGGAAAAAAGGGAGGGGTCAGTGTAACATATCCAAATCAGTAGGGAACGCATTTTCAAAAACTTATATTACAAACATACAACAGTATTGGTACGTTATAGACATTAAGTAGTAGTAGCCTAGTAATTCAATGCTATGTAGTTAATATTATATGTGAGAAAAAGTTAAATATCCAGGCAACAATACCTTTCTAGAGGAAACGCTGGTCACCCTGACATCGGCGGCTCAAGTTTCTAAAAAGTTGTTTCACGGTAGATATAACAAATAATGACGTTTCACTACGTTTCTTTCAACGTTTAAGATTTTAGGAAAGCAACAACAATAAAAAGCCTTGTTTTATTAGGATAAACTCCGTACTGCGACCTCCCGTACATACCTTCCTTAACATTTTGCTGAAAGAGACTCAAATTGTAATTCATTGTTCGAGAAACTAAAAAATAATCTTAAGGACAATTGTTATTATGCTGTAAAGAATATCTGCACTGTAGGCCTAAATATAGACGTGTATATTGTCATATGTATATACATATATGAGTGAGATTTATATAGAAATGCGTAAAGATGGCATTTTGAATTTAAGTACTCAATAAGGTTATTTGGACTGTAAATTAGTCATTACGAATACAGATAAAAGGAAAGATCACCGTTTTCTCTACCTTCTTATATAACAAAATATTCATCCTAGTCCAAGCAGATAGGCCTAATGTTAAAAAATTCAAATCGTATAACTTCCTCTGATCTAAAAT
The DNA here is from genome assembly GCA_010016025.2 of Alatinidae sp. Z8VKAUB7J3. Taxonomy (NCBI): domain Eukaryota; kingdom Metazoa; phylum Cnidaria; class Cubozoa; order Carybdeida; family Alatinidae; species Alatinidae sp. Z8VKAUB7J3. Next base: position 10,191 of record JAAAKM020005067.1, on the reverse strand, counting down.
TGCTCACCCTCATCGGTAAATAGGACCTACTATCTCTCGACGTTAGATTTAGCAGCTTTGCTAATGTAACGTTATACTTTGTTTCGGTCGTTTGAGATAAAAAATCTTTTGCAACCAGAATTTATGAGATATATGTCTTGAATGAATGAAACCCTTTGTTTTGCTATTTATTAACTAACTCGAGTGTCATTAATCTTTCTGCTCATCTAATGTCATCCAAACTATAACGATTGATTTTTATTTATTTTCCATAGACTTTGAGTCCATAGCTCATAGCCCATAGCCCAACTATTCCTAATGTCAATGTAAAAGCCTCACAATTGACTTTTTTTTCTTCAGTATTTTGACATGAGAAACTGCTACCTTGTGTCTCCAAAATGACAAAACTATCCCTTTCGCTTTTCCTCCAATTTTAAGAGTGTTAATCCCTTTAAATCCTTCTTTGCCATCTGGGTAGATTATAGCTTTGCAGTCACCGATAAATATGACAACGGGGATATAAAAAAATTGATATTAGTCTGGAAGAATCCGACTCTGTATTGAAATTTATAGAAAAAAGCTAGTGAGAAACACCTGAAAGTATTTTGGTTGATCGCCTACGTTAAATCCAATTATTGTCTTAATTTAACTAGACTTCAAAGCTTACTTATAAGTAGCATGTGGAGGAAATTGCTAGACTTAAAATTTCAATCATGATCAGTTGAAAGGAATGGCCTCACATGACACAGTGACGTGGTAGAGTGACGCTGTTGGCAGAATATTGACGGAATTAAACTATCCAAAAACAGAATACATCCGAGGTAATAGACTTCACAGTCTGATTCATATTATTTCCTTTGAAAATCTTTTTACTTTATACAAAGCGGTTGCAGCTACTAAACATGGAGTTACTAATTTAACCAAACCAATTTTATTTTAACAAAACCAACGTATTTATGGTACTGTAGAACTTGAACACACAGTTCAGCAGACAACTCATTTGATCGAAAAGCTTGTCGCCGATTCCCGTCAGTCGATCTGCATAAGAGAACATACATAAGAGACTATTCATATCTAAAGAATACAAAAGGGTAAGAGTTACAATAAAATGCTGACGTAGACAAAATTACATAACCTAAGTTGACGTCGCGTTAAGACATCGATAAATTCAAAGCAGACTCTTTTTTGTTTACACAAACTAGGCTTAAGACGCGAAATGAAAACATATTCTAAAACCGCTAAATGAAACTTAAATCGTCCCTGCCTAAAACTGAAAAATTTTCGTCATTGTCTTTGTGTGCGCGGTCGGTAGTTCCTAGTAGATGGTCCTCTATCACCGATCTTGTTGTCGCTTCCACTTCTCTTTCACGCGTCCTGATCTTCCTGTTTGTTTCCTAGTGACGACAGCTTGAGTGTCAAGCAGCGTTTAAGACGTACGACCTTCATACATTTCCTCACAGGGGCAATGGCACATATATATGACACTGCTTTGGGCAAGGGTGCGAAGTACATCCTTCGGGCCCGCTGGGCAGACTGAGCCGCTTATAAAACTTAATTTTTTGTCGGCAGCAAAAAACAATCCTTCACCGTCTTTTTCAGTCTACTTTCATACTGCTCAGAAACTGATCCTAACCATGATAGCCGAATGTAAACTTAACAGCGTATGGGTCCAACGAATTGATCATGTCTTAACTTTGATCTTTCTATTATAGAAGCGACAATGGGTCCAGTATACGTGTTGGTGAGAAAGTTCGATGTTCTGTGATCATCGCGATGACGTTCAATTAAGCAGATCTTGATAGCTCTGTTGACAAGACAGGCGACAAGTACAAGTTTAGCCTTCCGTGCACAAAACTAGTCTCATCTGGTACAGAGACCTCTAAACATTGGCGTCCTCCAAACACTAGTAAAAAAACCGTTTGTTAGACTTTTTAACAAGTAAATCAAGAAATGACAAGGCACCACTACTGTATCCATGTTCTATGGTGAATGACAGGGCAGAATGAACAGAGGTGATTGCGGACCACTGCCATGGATAACCTAGTTTCTATATTCATAGTTTGGTTGCCTAGACTTGTCACTTTTTTTTTCTTTCTTTTTTCATTTTACATTTTTAATTAAGGGAGACGAAGAGCCAATGTAATTTGGAAAGCTCCTGTACATCGTTATTATTATTATTATTATTATTGTTATCATCATCATTATTAAGTAGAAGTCTTGGATGAGGACGATGGAAAAATAGCAATCTTTTACTTTATTTTCGTTTTGTTGCAACGTCGAACGGGATGATAGCTAATCCTCCCATGACGAAGGGCACTAGCGACATGAGCCACTTTTATAAATAACACTAAAAATACTGAATCGTCTGTGAGGGCACGGTGGTCCAGTGGTACTGGACTTGCATGACAAACGGACCGAACGGCGTTCGATTCGAGACAGTTGTGGCAAGGTTTACTCAGCCTTCTATCCTTATGGGGTATGTGAAATAAGTACCATCTATGCTGGGAGAAGAGGTCCAAAAAACTTGACTTGGGATAGGAGTGGCGCCCACCCCTACCACTGTAGTGGTAGAAGTTAAGGAAAGAGGAGCATTCCTGTTGCCTCCGACTGCGGTCGACTATCTCACTGTGAAGGACGCGAAATTTCATCAACGAGTGTTCATCAATATCATTGCTAACATTATTGAGCGTCATTGGTACGCTTTTTATCCTTTCAGTCTTTTTATGTTAGAGTCACGCGTCAACCGGTGCTTGTGAAATGTGAAAAACGTGACTTCTTTATCCAGGCGTTTAATACAGTTTTAAGAATACATTTTCAAAGGGGAGGGGAAGAGATGGGATTGAGGAGAAGGCTGGATGCGAGTGAATGAGAAAGGCGCAGAGTCGGGAGGCGTGAAGGAGGTTGTAGAGACCGTCTGCCAACAGTAGTGTGCAAAGAAGAAGAAGAAGATATTCAAAAAGCTCCCCAACATTCTGCTACCTAAACATTTCAGGAATTAGATAGCCTTTATTCTATTTTTACGTAAGGTTGTCTACGAAGTATTACGTTCTCTCCTCTATTCCTACAGTTTAGGAGTACTCATTACGTATTCTTCGAATCTTCTTTAATTTCCAAATATTTTGTACGCAATGAAGCCATGCATGAAAGTTGCGCAACAATATGCCTGTGTTGTTAATCAAACATTGACCAATGCTTAAGGAAGTTAGCTTCTTGGGAATCATCTAATATTGGGTCAGGTATAGGTTTTGCTGTTGATAGAATCTTGAGGCTTCTCCATCTGTCGATTTGCTCGCCACAAACCCAAACCAACGCAACAGATGTGCATTCAAATCAACGTAATTGAACAATTCAATGAAAAAAGCAAAGCTTTGCAAAAAAGCAACGTTATGCAGCAACCAATGCTGCAGCAGTTGTGTTGATAAATATAGACTTAGCTTCATAATTACTTTGCTATCTGAGGTTAGATTTGTCTGATGTTCCGCTAGCTAAAGATTAACTATGGTTGCAGAGTTGAGTGAGGAGACAAGAGAGAGAGCTCAAAACCATAAGCATCTGGCTATCTCAAGACCTCTTTACAAGTAAGACCTTATATATTTTGTAAGATTTTCTATACTGTGACTGTGATAGCAAGAGTAAGAAATTGCTGATTTCATATATCTACATATGAAGTATGCAATGAAACTAGCACAGATTTATATGGATACTGGTTGTACTGTATAATTTGCCCGGAAATTTAATTGATATTTTAAAGTATCGCTGTGCAAAATTTTTAGGAAACTTGTCTTCTTGTGGAGAGTTTATGTCAAAATACGATCTGATCTACTTTTGTTGGAATACCCAGAACAGTCTGTTTTATCTTCCATGCTACTATCCTTCTCCTTGTAAACATTTCTTAAGTAAGGTCAGATTGAGTACTGCGATGTTATTTTTTTAAGATTCATGCCGAATTGTAATCGGAAAAAGCAAGTAAAGAATTGCTTTGACTACGCTCAGATAAATTTAATTGGCTCTTCAAACTTAAGAATACAATTATATGTTTTAGTTTATATATATATATATATATATATATATATATATATACATATACATATATATATACATAAACTAAAATGCAATTATATATAATTCTCAAAGAGTGGAGCATTTTACCACAATAGCAATTTTAAGGGCGCTCTGACCGGATTCGAACCCACGACTTTATGGTTACTAACCCAGCTTCTCAAGCATTGGGCCATCAGGTCTGGTAACCATGAGGTCGTGGGTTCGAATCCAGTCAGCGCCCTTAAATTGCAGGCTTTTGTGGTAATGCTCCACTTTTTGAGAATTATATATACATTTACATATACACAGTAAATTTGTAGGGTAAATTTGTGTGACCTTCAAAATATACGATAAAGATTGCATTGTTAGGATTATTATTGAATACAGAATTTCCTTGGAAACAGCTACCTAAATGTCAATAAGGGACATTGTATTAATGATGTTCTTATTAAATAGCTAATATTAATCTCAAGAAGTATTGCTAAATATGGATATAATACTACTGATAACTATGACAATACTTAAAACAACTCTGATAAAAAATCCATGATATGATATCATGTATTTTATGCCTAAAGTATATAGTAAAGTGACCCTCATGTCTAATATTGTAAGACAAGTGCAAAAGTTCTGAAAGGATATTTCTCATTTTACCTTAACTCCCATTTTCAAGTTGATTTTTCACCAAGGGGCCGTTTATAAACATATGTTATAACCTATAAACAGGCTGATGTAATATTGCCCTTAAACTAAAACTCAATTTGTTTAAGTTAAATGTCCGTTTATCTTAAATTCAATTCGTTTTATGTTCGAAAACAATGCTCGAGGATACGAAATGCGATAGATGAAGATGTGATGTCTAAAACACGAAAGCACCTGGAAGAGATATAATTTTCTTGAATGTTACCCTAGTTTATTTAGCAGAAAAGGCAAGAACAAAATTGCATAGTAGCATAATCATATAGTATCCAGATGCTCTCTGACCTAATCATTAACTAGCTACCACCGTACAAAACATTTAACTTCCCACACTTTGTTGTCATGATTAATAGTTTTAATAGTATCGTCAGATGCAACAAGTTTGTTTGTTGTGGATATCTCTAAATTTTCTTTAGAAAAATTTGGAGAGATAATTTGCAGCCTACTAAAAGCGAGCCACCTGTTTAATTTGTATTTTTGTCAGGAATACTATTAAACTGAAGGGTACAACATTTGGTGGACGAGAAAAAGATTGTTGTCATTAATTTTTTTTCAAGATGACATCAAAATTTTTGTTCCAAGCATATTTGCACTGATTTGTTTAAAGTCCAATGCTATCTTTAAAGATTACACGAATTCGGTGTACAGTAGGTATCCCACTGACACCACACCTACCCCTCATCGAAACAAAAAATATATATCACCATGAATCTAGTAACTATTACTAAACCTTATTACATAATTATAGGCAGTTCTTTTAAATTTTTTATCTTCATTCCTTTGTATTAATAAGGTTTTAAAAGCCATTCACTTAGCCGGGACTGCAATATTAGATACAAAAGGAGTCATTCAATCACTCTTCTCGCTATCTTTGAAAAGAAAATTGATAAAAACCTTGATAAAATTTTAATCATCAATGAGATAACTGAGTGATCAGGTCCCTTTAATGTATGTGTCAAACAAAAGTAATATTCAAGGGTATGATCAACAAGAATAGGAGGTATCAACTCCCAACAATTGGGCAATTCTCCAATAGAATAGTTACTTTTACTATCCTAGAAAGGGAGAAATCTTCTACTTTAAATGAATTCTCAATGTAACAGTTGGTTATGACTAAATTCGTAGGAAAAGCTCTATGATACTTTTTCTTTTTTTTTTTTAGAAATCATTTTCTGATGCCCAAACAATAACGAAATATTAACCAAACATCAACCAAACATCAACCAAACATCAACCAAACATCAACTAAACATCAACCAAACATCATCCAACATAATATCAAACATGCACCAACTATGTTCGTAATAGTCGCCTTCCTCTTAGCACGCCAACACCATGCCACTGCCTGGGGGGACGGCCTCAACAACTTTCCCTACACTTAACGACCCAAGACTATTGCATCCACCCACTGCTTTCTATCTCCTCTATCTGATCAATCATCTTTCTGTTTATTATATTTCTAATTTTGTCCCTTTTACTCCCTTTATTCATCACTGACCTTCCCATCCTGTGTTTGGCCCCTTCTAGCTTCCACTCTTGGTAATTTACTAGTGCCCCGGGTTGTACTGCACGCGCCTTTGTTGGTCGAATAACAGTGCCCATGATCTTTAACTTATAGGCTCCCAATTTTGAAGTCTTAGTTGTCTTAAGACATTAATATTTTCTTCAAATTTGAAAGAACTTTTTGGAAAAATAAAAAGAATTGTTTAATCAAGCATAACTATAAATGCATTACTGCATTAGCAAATATGAGCCTCAACTTTCTGCTGTTGAGGTAGAATAATAGTGACCGGTAAGCACTATTAAAAAACGGGGGTCTATATCACCTTTTAAAGACGGAGAATGGCTACATTATTCAGATTTCTTGTACTGTGTAAACGGTTGCTAATTCAAAGACTTGGATTTGATTTAGCCAGTTTTGATGGGAAAAGATGAGCAGGAAATTTCGATCTGGCGATTAGGCAGGTGTGCGCCTCAATTAGGGTAGCTACAAATATATAAGGAGGATTACAGCAATATAAGATGGCAGAGCCTGCCAATGGTATATTGGATTGAACAGAATAAAGAGAAAGCTAAAGCCAACTTATAAAGCATTTCATCTACTAAAAATGTGTTATGTAAGGTGCTCTCTTTTGGCGTAAGGACATACTTTTTAATGGTAATTCTTCACCTTCTACGCAAGCCTCGTGAATATTCATAACTCACATTGTAAAAAATGCTTTTATAAAAGTAATGGCAAGGTTATAGTCCTTTTAAACACCCAATCCGCAGTCCCTATAAAGTGTTCTCTTGTAACAGAAGGTCATATGCACAAAAAACACTATAATATATACCACTGGCAAATTTTTGTCCTCGCGCGCTATTTCTTGTCCTAAAAATTGTACTACAATTTTTTGACATCCGTTTTCATTGTTTATCGACGGTAGTTGTATCTTTATAATAAATCAACATAAAATCCGCTGTGATAGGCTTTGAAAATATGGTAGAATGGTCAAAAAGGAAGAAAAAACACTATTTCAGGGGACAATTCTCAGGTTTAGTTCCGTAAATAACTCTCTTTGTTTAGAAAACCAAATAACTCATTTAGGCACTTAATACAGATACATGTTCGGAATAATTCATTGTACGTCGAGAAAAGAGTTTAAGGTAAAATTAACAACTACATAGATCTTCACTAAGACGCCATGTTGACCATTGACCCTAGCTCACGAAGATTGCTTAACCTAGCAAACGGTAGCACACAAAAACAGACTTTCGTTACTATTTAATACAACAAGCTGCAATTTAACGCGTACTCTATAACTTTAACCGTTGGTGAAAAATCTCTTCCAGTAAATGACCTATCTAATAAATCTATTGTCGTTGTTCTCATAAAGTTTCTGGACAGTTTGTTGCTACCTATCACACCCACGAACGGGAAATTTTGAAGCTCATACGTGCTTTACTTCCTGAGATAATGTGCATTTGTAATTAGCATACGTAAAAATAAGACGGTCGTTAAAACTTGTATTGTTTTATTGTGGCAATAAATTCTTAGATAAACATTTCTGCAAAAGTTTAAGCGCCAGCTTAAGAAAATCTTGTTAAAAAAGTGGGGCAAAATCTGCCATAACAAAGCAAAGTTTAAAAACCCATATCTATGTGAGGCAGGACTACATGTGACGGGCACACCCGAAAAGTGGGAATATTTTTAAAGCGTCAACTTAGGAAGATGTTTAACAATCAATGTGAAATAGGATTAAATGTGATGGGTACACCCAAAATGTGGTAAAGTGATGTATCTTAGTGGTTATGGACGATGGTTTTGACTACATGTCTAGACTCCACGTGATTGTAAACGTATATCTCCTTTCGCCCTATTTTGATTAAATTGCTCTGAATCTTTACTCTCGACCTATTTTAAATCATTTTACGTACCAAAATATAAGCTTTATACTCCTTTTCTTTTAGTTCCCAAATATGTTACTTTCTCCTTTTAAAAAGCTTTCCACAAAGATTTAAGCTGTTGATATCATATTATATTAATTTCTCATATTAATTGTAAGACTATAAACCCTTTTAGAATATACAAGTGTATGGAATAATATGGGGCTTTGCCTTTCTATTATGTTATTGATAAGTACTATTTCGTGTCCCTTTAGTAAATCATCTCGCATTAGCGAAGCTTCCGTTTCCGTTTACGTAATCCGTTTACAAATTCTACATAGTTATGCCACTACGACAAGCATATTATTGTGTCAGAACATTTAAATACACACGAAAATATCACTTAAGGCCACGTTATGACTATTTTGCTTCAAGAAAGGCAACTACCCTTTCCGTAGTGTCAATCTGTAATATATGCCGCATTCAAATTTCTTAAAGCAGACGAAAGTCCATGACTATAAGACTTGCAAAATTGTAAATCCTCGACAATCATAGGTGCACGGCCCAAGGGGCTGAGGGAGGCTGCAGCCCCCCGTTTGTTAAAACGTTATACTTTTTCGGGTAAAAGGCCGAAAAAAATTCATTGCCGTAGCATTAAGGGAATTTTTTCCAATTCAAAGTGGCGGTAGTTTACCCTAACGTCCCCTTACAAATAGTTTTGGTAATGGCAAGAAACTCCCATTTTATTGGTGTTATTGGAAACACATTTGTCATAATATTTCTTTCTTGTCTGGTCTGCGTAAAATACTATATTAATGTTTAGGTGTAACTTAATTTTCTTCCATCCACAAACATGCTTGGAAAGCTTGTACTCAATTCCCCTTCAAATAAAACAAAAGGGTAATGAAGACTACCCCTTCTTGATAATATAACTATTCGTCCAAACTATATAACAAAGTATACCTCACTAAGATTTTGTCAAATATTCTCAATTAACATTAACTGGGGGCAAACTGAGCCATTAAAGAAAGTTCCAAAGATAAAGTAAACGAGGTGTCTGTTGACAAGACTTCCTTTTCAGACTGTTTCTAGCACATTTCACATATTGGTAGGTAACAAATTAACTCAAAATTAATAACAATGTTCGGAAAAACGTCTTTAAAAAGGACAGATACAAGCATGGTCGCAGAGACATATATGGTAACCACTATTCTAGATATAATGAACAAATGTTTACCAAGATGAAAAAGTTTCGAGAGGGTAAACCTTTAAGAAAGCGAACAATGACAATCCAGCTGTTATATCTTCCTTGGTCTAACATTTATATCAGTATCTTTTAGGATGATCTTGTTTGTGGCAAAACAATGAATCACTATCTGGAAACTTCAAAAGAAGGCTTTGTAAATAATCCTTTAATCTTATCCTGTTTCCATCAAGTCTTTCGTTGTCCAATCTATTCTTTGCTTATCCTGTTTTGGTAAGTGTTTCAAAGTTTTCCAGTTCTTTTTTCTTTCATTTGATGGTGCTCTTAATAATCATGTCAGATGACCCAATCCATTTGTTCAATAAATACGAAAGCTTTTGCATTGACGTTGCTTTACAAATGGTCTCAGTACCAAGAAATTTCAAGCATGTCAGCTTTGTCTTAAAGTATAGCATTTCCTTGCAGCCATGATAACTAGCCTTTGGTGGCACATGACTATTCTCATAAACGTTAGCATAATAATGCCCAGGAATTATTTCAACGATTAATGACGCAAGTCACATATGCTAGTATACGAAGGAGTCAACGTTGTTACTTGGTAGAAGACAGCATGTACTGAGGTAGAGAAGGAGGATGTGACATGCAAGTATTTCTGTTTTTTCGTTAGCAATCTTTTAGTTTGGCCCCCTTATAAGCAGTTGGGCCATTTCCCAGGGACCTGCTTTCCAAAGGGGAAAGGTTACCCTGGGGCGGGGATCATCATTGAGATTGATGTTGGCAACATCTATCTCAACTCAATATTAATTCGAGCTTTACATGATCTTCAAGGGTAACTAATACTAATAGTGAAAGATGGGGGTACCAGATAGAAGTAGGTAACGGGATCAGGATACGACAGTCAC
>JAAAKM020005064.1:0-11294 GCA_010016025.2 Alatinidae sp. Z8VKAUB7J3 | reverse complement strand
AAATAATCCACAGCCCCCCCTCCCCCCCCCCAATATTTTTCGTGCGTTCCGCCTATGTAACTGTATCTCTCCATAATTTGGCCTAGTAACTTTCTTTATTAACTTCCTACTTATCGATTCAAAATAAGCGATATCGATAATGGATGCTTTCTGAGGCCGATCAATAGACAGATTTGGCAGCTATAAATGTTGGGTGCTGCTTACTGCCGTGTGTGTTTGGCATGGTTAGTAGATTTACATTCTATGACGTACGGAGACAAGCATTCTGGAATCCAGAAACACTTGAAAGTAAAGCAAACGAAAAAATTGAATACCGGTGACAATTAGTCTAACCGCCCTCAGCACAAATATTAACTCAATCTTTACTTAAAGTATAATTTCTGTGTTATTATCCATTAGCAACACATTGCCCAAATATTTGGCGTCGTGCTTGGTGTTGATATTTAAGCCATAGAGCTCATAATGCGGGCAAGGTGATGTGCTATTTTTGGGACACGCATGGATGAGCATTTAGAGAAGGTGAAGAATCTAGCCAAATTCTAGTTTACAAAGCATCCATAAAACGTATGTAAAAAGCGGACTCTCGTTGCATTCAAGGTAAAGAAGGCCTTATACATGAATGCAACCAAGGGGTTGTTAAAGTCGAAGTCTAGAAAACCAAATGCAAACCCTTTTAAAACCAAAATCGAGTATGAATTATGTTGTCAGTTGATATAGCATCTTATCACCGCCCACGATCAGCCATGGTGCTTCAAAACATGTTCGGGTACAACAAAGTTGTAAACAAAAATATACAACTTGGGAGTTATTATTATGAACTAAAGGAACGTTTGCACGACAACACTCGTTTCGGAAATATTATTATTACTACTCAACCAAGTTTATTTTATTTCTGCATTTCTCTTCATACCCAACAGGGCCTCATTCCTAGACTGAAAGTTAGTTACGGTTGTGTTGAGCTTTTTATAGCTTTTCTGGTCAATTTTTGATTTTTTGAATCCATTTTTTTGTAGGCCTTTGTATGTAGAATTTGTAAACTTTGAATGTGTCAAGAGAAGATGATGATGATGATGATTGTTATTATCATTTTTCTTATTGTTGTGATGATTTGAAATCTACTTTCGTCTGTTTAATAGACCTTTTGTCGGTGTTTACCTATAAACAAGGGCAAAAGAAGGCTGAGGCAATGTACCAACCAATTTACATGGATATTACTCTTAAAAGGGTGTGTCGTAATTGTTAGCACTATTTTCTGAACTTCAGCAGAAATTTATTATCATTATTATTACTTTAATTATTGTTAAATTTGATCTCAGAAATTAGAACTTTATCATTTTGGAAGCAAATAACAACAAGTTACCAAAGGGACTAAGAATGTCCTACTCTTAAGCCCCTACTGTATGAAGGGAAATAATTTCTGAAAGTGCTTGCTGTACCCAATGAAGTCGCCTTTTGAATGAACTCCAACCTTATTTTCACTCAAAGTTGTATCACACGATTTTCAGCCGCTTTAATACCTACTTAAACATTAAATATCTTAATAATCCTAATAACATAGTAATCACCACCAGAATAGTCAACACTTTCTTCATCTTCTAAGGCTTGAAAACCCCCTACCTCAAATGATGGTATTTCTACGTTGTCAATCTCTCAGTTTAGCCCCCTGATAAGCAATGGGGTCACATTCTACATTGTCCCGAATTATGTGTCTCGCACTCTCTTGTATTCTGAAATTGCCATTCTTATGATTGTAACACCTTGCCTTACTTCGATTCTTAGGCCACACTGAATGTTGAAATCTCAAATAATTTATTGTTAGGCTTATGTTAGTACCGTTGGATAGTTCTTTCCCGTGAACTTCAGCACGTGGTTGCTGTGACATTATCATGACGACACTTATACTCCTTTTGATCAACGTTGATTCATTTACTTTCCAAATGGTTTATGGTTTCCCCTTTTCCTTAAGATGATCTAGAAAGGGCGACCCACAAGTTATATCAATATCAAAATTGGTGTGGTTTGCTTTTAATGCCTACTCGTCTCACGCTACTTACTAAAGCTTCCGTGATGCATTTAAATTTCTTTTTCTTAGGCATAGTCAAATCGTCTCTCATTTCAGGTTTTTTAAATGCTAAAGCCCTGACCAAACAACTGGATTTTTCAGTCGACTTTTCACTGGACTTTTTGATCAAAGTCTAGTCTTGTATAGTGATGTAGAGCGAGGGTGGACAAATGATTGGATTTGAGCTGACCTCTTTGTTTTATTGTTCTCCTCTCTTGCATTTGTGTATGATGATTCACCTTGCCAATGTTTGCTTCCGCGTAGCAACTTCGTTATTTCTCGCGGATACTTTCATGTCAGCTGTCTGTTGGAATGGCAGAGAGCCATTAGGTTGTTATAGCACATAAACTGGATCTTCAAAGCTTCACGGTTAGTTGATGCTCATCATGTGATCAAGAACGAGGCTTATCAAATGCGCACGAAATTAAAAAAATTTGCTTTAGTGCACTTGCTTACACTCTACAAAAGTCGAGTCACTCTACGAGGTAGCCAAACGACTGGATTTTTGCCTATACAAGTAGGAGAACAATAGAAATCCGTTCGACTTTTTGACCAGAAGCAAAATGCACTCTATAACACTAGACAACACTATACAAGTTGGCCAAACGACTGGATTTTTCATTCGCCATTTGTATAGTAAAAAGTCAAATGAAATATCCAGTCGTTTGGAAAAGGCTTAACAATTGGTCATGCATTGTTTTCTCGAGCCACTCGCTTTATGTTAATTTTGTCTTAAATATGAAACACCTTAGGGCACTTCCCCTCATCTACTTTCAGATTTCTGTGGATTCTAAGAAGCTGCGATCATTGCTTCATTGCCAGTCTTTACATACCAAGCAAAATCATTCTCTAGTCGTACATAGTCTTTGGGACTTATTAGATCCTTTCCACATCTTTTCTCTTTGAACGTATACTCTCGCTACGTCACTCCTCGGATGTAACTTCTTATTCATTTTATGTAGGTTTCGATTACTCTTATTGAATTTTTGCAGGACTTGTTTCCTGCAATTAGTATACCGTCTTTGTACGTTGTAAGTGATACTGTTTGGATGTTAAAACATTAATTCGACTATTCAATCTTGATTTCATAACGAGATGAGTTCTTCTCAAGTACTCCTTTCTGGACATTTCTTTCTTCCTCTTTACTGTACCCAGATATTTTTCACCTTCCTTCACTAAAATCTTTGATGACTCTTTCTTTTGCCAATTGAGTTTGGCATCTGTTTCACCTCTCTTAACTATTTTGATTATCACTAATCTACACATTTCAATTCCAAATTCAATACCAATGTCCTTTCTGAGTAGCTTTCCGTTTGAAAAATGACTGCTAATTTCCCGCTCAAATTTCTCAAATAATTTCATGTCATCCGCGAAAGACAAATTTGGACTTTAACATTACTCACAGCATACTCTGCCATCATTTTCCTCATAACACTAACAAGTGGTATCATGCATATGACAAACATTAGTAGAGATAAGCTGTCACCTGCAAAAAATACATTTGCTTTTGTTTTGAATAGAACACTAGAGAAATGGAAGAGTATGTCACCACCGGGGATCGAACCGGTGACCCACGCTTTCGCGGCGCGCGCTCTACCAGCCGGACTAGGTGACCTCCGATGTTAACACACTTTTATTTCTCTAGTCGCCAAAGTAGCTCCCAATCATTCACCGGTGGACATCGACATCCAGCTCTACGCAATTGGAGACCAGCCTCTCTGCGTCATGCGACTTGACCAAAGAAGAACTGCAATCCGGCCCGTCATCAATCCAAAGTTAGAAAGTATCATCGAGAAGAGAAATGTTAGTTTTAAATAGAACACTAGAGAAATTCTATTTCTGTTGCATCCTGCTAATATGGTTCTTTCTATTAGCAGTGTGGCAGTTGTTCCACTACAATTGCGTTTGCATCTCTTCTGTTCTACTGTTGGAAGCGCATTTTGTTCTAAGAACATGAACATTCTGTAAGCAATAATTAGGGAAAAGCGTTTGTAACTCTATAACGGCTTCCGCTGTTCTCCTGAAAACGTATCACTTTTCACAAAATTAATTGGGATATCACCCAGTGATCTCTCTTTCTATGTATAGTTTTATGGGAATCAAGTGCCAACAAAGCGTAATGAAAAGTCACTTCATTCTTCATGTTAATATTTTTCTCATTTTGTTGACATCTGCAGACCACAATGAAAAAGAAAATTATTATTATTAATGATCAGTCAGCATTGTTCACACAAATTCTAGTGGTACAATGTTAATATTGGTGGAGTGACTATAACCGAATTGACAAAGTCCTGTTCTTTTACTCCTTCTTAGTATTCAACATGGGCCCCACTTGGTTGATCAGCAGGGCCTCTAGTGACATTGTATACCCTTCCCCTCTCGATGACGACGCCAGGATTTCAGCTTCACCACAATTTATTGTCACATTATATTGGTGTAGATCTTTCCCAATTGTTTGCGCCAAACTAAGATGCTCTTTGAGCGGGGAAGCAGATGTCGGCATGTCTGTCCGCCATAGCACGTATAATTTTGACGCCATTTTCTATACTTAATAAAGCAAAGAAGCGCATTTGCGCACTTTTTGACGTTTTTGCATGTAATTTGAGAACGAATTTGGAATGATTACTATGCATTACACGCTTTATACGGTACTTCTCTCCGTATTATTGGTATTGCGTTTGAATGTACTCTGTCATCTCATTAGACCACAGGCAGACAGCACTGCCCACGGTTCACAGAAACACTGAACGCTTGGAACACGTGATTGAATTTCTTCAAATGTTTATTTGAGAGATTTCGGAATCGATCTTGAAGCACAGTTGACTATAGAAAGCATTGACATATTGAGGATTCATAGTCGGAAGACTTCAACTGCTAGGTTTAAATTGTTGACAATCTCAACGCACTTCGTAACTTTTTTTAGATACAGTATTACGAATAGCTACATTTACAATATATAGTACTTCTTGTTGATTTTGTTGACGACTGTTATAACTGGATACTAAAATCCCATTGCAACCTTGAACTCGTATTCTTTGACACAGATTTTGGCTTTTGCCACTACCGTGATTGCAGATTTCAAAGCAACATTTTCACTCAAACACCAGCAAAATAGGGAGCACACATTATTATGTCGCCGCTTGCAGTACTTATCAAGCAGTTTTCAAGGACATACTACATGTATCACGTTCCTTATCATTTAGCTGATCAGTCTACACTTGTCTCATTCAGTTTGCTGTTATAAAAATGGCGGAATCTGCGTCTAGTTGTCTCCGTTAATGTTAATACACACATTCTTTAAAAAAAGAGGTCTTTTGCAATCAAGTAGTACTCAGGTCCTCAAAAGGTTTTGAACCCCCCATACTTTATTTGTGTCACATAAGAAAGTGTGCAAGGTTGGACTTTCCACTTTAACCTGAAGTGACCTAATGGTTACTGAATACGAACTTCTGAGTTTTTTAGGTATTTCTTATGTACAAAAATAGCATCACTGATTCAATTTAAATCTCACCCGTCGCAGTGACCACGTGTCATAAAAAACGCACTATTTTCCTTCCTAAAGCTTTCTATGGCACTGCCATCAGTGTATTTTTGGCTTCCGAGCTCCCCTTTCCTGTCCACAAGGGTTCAGAAAGTCTTGGGTAGTGGAGTCATACTAAACTTTCTTGTAAAAGTTTATTAGTGAAATTAGTGTATTATTGTTCTGTGTATTATTTCTAACGGCTTATGCTTTCCAATTCTAGTAGGGTGAAAAAAGTAAGAATACGCCGTAAGGTAGTGTTATTTAGGTTGGAAAATATGTTAAAAACCTTGTATCAGCGCAAGTACATCCTCCTACTAGATAAAGAACTTCATCCCTAATGATCGCTAAGAACTTGTGTTGACTTGAGTTATTAGCACCTTGTTTTTAAAGACACCCTGCAAAAAAATCAATTACGTAAATTTTTTTAATCGTACTTATAAAAACTGGTTGATGTTTATAAAAATTTATTGATGCCTCTTTAGGATTTGCCTATTGTATATTCTGTAGACCTTATCAGGTCAATTTGCTTAGTGCTAGTATATAGTTGTAATGTTGACACATGGTAGCATTCGCTATTCCTACCAGATATATCTATAAAGTGAGCGTATAAAATCTTAGACTTAAGTTGAAGTTCTCTAATGATATGGTGTTTGTAATCAACGCTCTCATCTTGCATTTTTGAATGACAGATAGCGTGAAGACTGCTTTCTCTTATTAGTACGTGAACAACAACGTCTACAACAGAAATACAATGTATCTAAATGTTATGCTACAGAGATATCAATGCAGGAAGTAAGATTGTAGGTTCAATGTAGTAAAAGTGGCCACAAATTATAAAAACAGATGACATATTATATACTAGTGAAACAAAACAATGCCTCATACCCAGTGGCTCAGACTAATTGACTCAACTTAATTTTGTTTTTCATTATGTCGGAACTGAATCAAACTTTGGTTTGTGACACCGCAGCATGGTTCATTAGCGTTTGAAGTCACATGAAAAAAGTTGGTTAAATTTGTGCACGCAACCATTATTAGCACAAGTTATTAATGATAGGGGGAAAACGTCCTCTATTTTCTGTTCCCTTTCAAGTGAAATATCAGTGTGCGAACAAGAAGCTCACAACGAGGCTTTATCTCCTTGGTAACAGAGACTCTAGTGACCATCATTGGCCTAGACTTGCATGACTCTTGATTCGCAGGGCTAGGTACGAGTTCAGCAAATCGTCAGCAGGACTATGAGCTGCAGGAAGAACAAGTCAACATAAGCGAGGAAAGTCAACAATAATAGCAATCAAGGGAAAAGGAAACACAAAGATAAGTACGATTAAATTGCAAAACAGGCTGTGCGTGCAAAGTTGCGCTGTCATAAACAGCTGAAATAGTTTTCTTTCAGGCCATTTTAGCTAATAGCTAAAAAGTTTAAGAATGTAAATATTATCAAATCAAAGTGAATCGTTTGAAAGCGTTTGAAGTGGAGAACATGTTATAAACGTTTAATGTGCGTTATAAACGTAAACATTTGTAAGACATTCTCTGATGTATGAAGTATAACAACTATAGCATCAAGGTCTGTATCAGAATATTATTAACCTGTGTTATCAATTTTTGCCCCTCTTATTATTTGATTCATCATTTGTTTAGTTTGCTTCTCACAATTGGAAATGCTTGTAAAATGCAATTCAGTAACCAATTTTTGATCATGTATGTCATTACAGCCATTTATAAAACTTAATCAACTTTCAAACCGCGTCCGAGGCACTAAATTCAGGGAATTTAGAGTTTTTATATTTACCAAAGCGAGGCTACTTGTCTCGATGTCATGAGCTGATTTAATGTGGAACACTTCCATGTCATGCAATTTTCTGATATTTACGCCCTTTCTCTTTCTGGAAACCATGGAAACTCCAAAAACTGAGGCAAATTTTAGTAAAACAGATCCGTTAGAAAAGCTTTGGTGTGGAGAACGTGCCCCTTATCTATTTCTATGTGTGTTATCATATTTTTTTATTCTCGATAATATTTGTCACATTTGTGGTTATCCTCTGCTAAACCACGTATAATTGAAACGATGAACACGAAGAAGACATTCTCTTATCCTTTTCTTTTAAGAATATTAGCATTTGAACAGGAGAATGAATAAAGGAGGTTTAAAGTTTCCGTTCTAGAGACTGTGTGTTTTCCATCAGGCAACGTCTGCAGAACATCACATAAAATAGCGACATTTTGACTCGATTCAATTTCTGCAGCTGCAAATGCGAAGCTACTTACGTTTGTAAGGCTGTGCTACGTTGTTTCTAAACAGATTATTATTGGTAATGATTTATCTATCAAAATACGGAAACTGCAGGACTACCTTTCCTCTACAGTTGAATATCAAGCATGCCGGTGCAGTCCACCTGGTATGAAAAGATCATTTTGTTAATCAAACCCTCGCCACATGTCTGCAGAACTAAACTGGTAAGAATTGTTCAGCGAAAAATGAGCGTGACTAACTGAAGCCAGAAAAGGTAATACGGACGTACTTTAGGTTATAAGACAGTGATCATGAATCGGTCAACGACGTCCATCTAAAGGCAAGTTCCTCAGAATAGAAGTCTGTTTCATTATTCAAACTGGTAAATGGTAATCTTACGTGGCGTCTCATGACGTGCTCCATAGAGGTAGGTTTTCCATCTGTAATCTCATAACACTGTATCGTAGTTCCATCTTATGAAAAACCTCAACTCCCTTATATTGAACTTGTGTCACTACACTGCAAAGTGATTCGTACGTAGTGAACAAGTTCTACATTATCCAACACTGTGAACTGCCGACTTTTTAAAATAGATTGTGGCTCAAGTGTATGCGGTCTTGCTAAAATTTGCTTCATGACAATTAAATGCTAATTTCTGGAAATTATATACGTTAATACTGCAAGTGCCTTCCACATGATGGAGATGCATCGCCTAACGTCTTAAAGTTTGGAGCTATTTCTTTCTTGCGTTTTCTCCACAATCACTGCTGCTAGTAGAGTTTACATGCCTTTTGTACTTCAGAGATGCGGCGCCTAACGTCTTAAACTTTAAAGCTTTTTCATGAATATTCGCTACAATAACTGCTACTACCAGAGTTTACATTCAGTACATTCTAGGAGGTATTTTGTCGCGGCTGATCTCGTAGTCGAGAAGTATTTAGAGCCCTACTCCAAGTATTTTGAAGTCTGTAAATGTACTTTCTTTTATCTGCAAATGTATTTTATCACATATTAAGGTGGTTTGAATATAAATTTTCTTTTTCTCTAGGACAAACAACAATAAATCCCTAGAACTAATCTACAGAAATCTCTGTTCATCTTTCTATACCTATGGCACAGATAAAACATTATTTCAAAGTTGCAACGATGGAAGAAAATGGATCAGTGGGGAATGATAATTGCACCCAAAAATTTATTCCGTTGAGTTTAGGCTGGACAATTTTCGTAATGCGTCGAAAGATTTCGTCAAATTTTGCGCTCTTTTCTGAATTTTATTGTTAAGTACAAGGATTGCTTAAGGGAGATTCTGTATTTGACTTGCCTTAAATATGTGGAAAGGCTGCAAAGGTAAATATCTACAACGTAAAATCAAGTGAGAGGATCGGGTGAACTGTCCAATTTAAAAACTAATCTGTGCGCCCCCTGTTTTCCAGATCCGTTTGAAAGTATCAAAACATTCTCTCATGCGTTTGTTCGTACTGCTACTGTTTGGCCATCATCAGAAGCGGTGTTACCGAGTGATTACAGGACCTGCCTTGTAACAAAATGATTATGACATTCAGAGGTTCCAGCCCGGGTTGTGCTGTAAAATCCTTAAGCAATACATAAACTCTGCTGTACTTCCAGGAAAGGTGAACAATTGGGAGGTGACCATGATAGTGAAAAACACTTAAGTGCAATGTGTGGCTGCTATATGTTTACACTTCTAAAGGAATGAATCAGAGAAGACTTGTTAACAGCAAGACTGAGCAGTGGGGTAATGTCAGTTGTAAAGCGCCTGCAAATGTGCCTAGCACAGAAAGCATCGAGCTTTACTTATATCATCGTTTACAAGGGTGCCCACTGCTGACCAGGGGTCTTAAATTGAGACACTGCCACTGAATTGGTCCTCCTGGGCGATTGAGCCTGTCTGTTTCTCTGCCCGGTAGCCTAAATTGAGGGGCGTTGCCCTTGGACACCCCAGCTGCCTTTTATTTATTAGCTAGCCTGTTTGGTGGTGTTTCTGCTTATTTAGGGTAGTTTCAATGTCGGACCCATTGAGAGACTGCCATTGAATCGCAAGCGGAGCTTAAAAATAACGAAAGGTTTCTCTGTTTATTCTATTCGATCTTCAGAGAAGACTTTACATCTTTTGGCAATTAAGAGATGGCATGGATTGGAGTCTGTTTTCCTCTTTTTCGTTTAGTTTTGGTATTTGTACGTTCTCTTTGCCAGAGAAAAGAATTACTCTGCAAATGAGTGGAGGGACTGTAGTCGCTGATGTAGACAATAAACTAATATTACAATGTAAAATAAGGACCATAAAACACGTCTTGCCACATGACATTCATAACACCCAAACAGAAGTAATCGTAAAGAACAAGGTCATAAGGCCTATGAAAAATTAGAAAACGGTTGAATGGCAAATATTGAATTGATCCAACCAAAACCACGTCCACGAGGATCCATGTCAGAGAAGTTTTATCCTGCCAATTGCAAATATTTCTATCCTTTGTGTACTTTTTCAATTCTGTTATTGGTATTCCTTCAGTCGTATCTAAATCACCATTACCATCAGTTCATGCTGCTTGTACGGACTACCACAATTCGTACTCTTCACTCAGTTCTGTCTGTCAGCAAATGAAACAGTTCAGCAGGGAGACACGCCAGGATCATTACAAAATAGGTCCACGTATGTTCTAGCTGGCCCGCGAACGCTAAATGTTCAATAAACAGGAAATGATTATATCTGCTGTAAGCATGAAATATAAAAACTTTTATCTTTCGATAGTTAGTTATATGGCGATTGTGATCGAAGAGTGAAGTGTATTTTACCGTATTACCTCGCTTTCTAGCGCACCCACACATAGGCGCATGCGCTTATAAATGGGTGTCGTATCTGCTACTATGCAGTGCAAAGATAGCTGTGAAAGTAAGAGGAAAACGTGAGAACAAAAGACAAAGATAGACTTGTGATACCTGATCAGTATATCGTAAAAGGAACAAGACATAATGTCTAAGGGAGCTTACACACTGAAGAGGCTAATGCAACGTGGCACGCGACGTGGCATGTCACTTGGGAATGAACCTATACAAAAGCACTAAACCTTTCAGACCGAAGTGGCACGCCACGTGACCAGCTTGGCATGTGAGGACCAGGGTAAAGGCTCTCTTATCTGATTCCCTTTGTTTGGAAGGGTACTCAACTGTTAACACTTTCATGGAACCATGGGCAAGTCCAATATGTTTGGTTAGGCCGTAGGTTATCGATTCAGGCTAAAGTTTTGCTAATTAGACAAACGAATACAGAATAATTTGATCTCTTTCCTCGATGAACATTCTTTTTATGAAGTGCAGTTTCTGTTTCAATAGATGATATTGTATAATTTACTCACTCGCCGTTCAAATGGTTTCGGCCACTCTATACGATAAACAACTGCAAAATGATGCAATGACATAGCGAGTTCCGAACAGACGTAGGTTATAATACGTCT
>JAAAKM020005063.1:0-11295 GCA_010016025.2 Alatinidae sp. Z8VKAUB7J3 | reverse complement strand
TAGCGGCACCTTGTAAATCGACCTACAATCATCGGTGGTTGTGGAGGAAAACCCTATGACGACCGATGTGGACGCGCTTCTGTGGATTGCACGTGAGATCACCGGCAAACTGCGATTCTGCACGGCTGTGACTCTCGACGGGACCGGCGGCGCGAACGCGCGCGTGATCCAGCCCAGCCGGCTGGACGCCGACTGGCGCACCTTCTTTCTGACCTCGCGCAGCAGCCGTAAGGTGCGGGAGATCGAAGGCAACGGCCAACTCGTGCTGCTCTATCAATACGACCCGGACGGCGCCTATGTGACGCTGCATGGCACGGTGACGATCATCGACGACGTGGAGGTCAAGCGCTCCATTTGGACAGAAGACGCCTACAGATGGTATCCAAATGGCCCGGAGGATCCCGATGTCGTGCTGGTCGAGCTGCATGCCCAACGGCTCGAGCTCTGGAGCTCCGCGCACGAAGTCTGGCCGGGGTTCAGCGCCGCCATGTTGACGCGGAACGGAACCGGCTGGACTTACGGTACGACGTGAAGCGGCATGGGGTAGCCGCTGGCTGCTCTTTGCCGCCCGCCTCCTGTTTCAGACGAGGTTTGCCTAGCACTCCATGCGAGTGAGGATCGTGTGGGGTGCGCAAGAACTGGAGCAGACTCGCGGTTCGGAATAGCGCAAGCACAAGCTCAGCAAAGTAGTGTTACGACGGGGCCGGGTTATTGTGGGTTGTCAGCTTGCAACAAAGGCCGATAGACTTTCCCTAATTGAGGCACTGCGCTCCGTCTTCGGGCTTTCGAAGGAGAATTGGGACCGGATCGCGCGGAATAGTTTAAGAGCATTGTTCTGATTTGGGCGGACCCGGGGGAGGGGCGCCGAGCACACGGCAAAGGGCGAAGAGTTCGTTTGACCTGCGCGCAGGTGGGCCTATCGCGCGCAGAGAGCACTTGCCTGCGGCCGAAAACAGGGGGAGACGAACATGTCCAAGCGGAGCTCTGGTGGAACCCGTTTCTCTGGAGTGTCCGCTCCAAGAATCCCTGTCCGGCTTGATCGGTCGAGGATAGCGCGTTGCACTCTGGCTTCCGTCATCTTGATCGCGGTTCCCCTTCTCGCCGTCGCCAAGGCACCGAGCGCCAGTGTTGGAACCTTGCCGGGCCATTTCGAAGTCAACGGAAACGGCGGCGCGTCCTACAGCGTGGAGATCGAGGTGCCGCCCGGGACCAATCAGGTCCAACCCCATCTGGCTTTGACCTACGATAGTCAGCGGGGCAACGGATTGCTGGGCGTCGGATGGAGTCTCACGGGGCTCTCGGCCGTAGCGCGTTGCGGCACGACGATTGGCCAGGACAGTACCAGGCGCGCGGTTTCCTTTACCTCGGCCGATCGATTTTGCGTTGACGGTCAAAGGCTCGTTGCGTTCAGGGACAAGCAGGGCAAGCTGCTGGTTCACGAAGACGATCGCCGGAGCGCCTATGGCAAGGACGGCACCGAGTACCGGACCGAGCGCGAGAGCTGGTCGGTCTTCGTCTCACACGACACGTCCTGCGGCGGCGGGCCATGCCGCTTCTCAGCGACCCTGAAGGACGGCTCGAAGATCGAGTTCGGCCTCTCCGACGACGCGCGGATCGAGGCGGCAGGACGCGACGACGGCATGGTGCGGCTGTGGGCCGTCTCGCGGTCGACCGACCGCAACGGCAATTACGTATCCACAAGGTACCTGAACGACCCGGACGGCGGCCGCTACTATCCAAGCGCCATTCGCTACACCGGGAACCAGGGCGCCCGCCTGAAGCCGCAGCGCGCCGTCATCTTCGGTTATGATCTCCGCCGCCGGCCGGATCCGATCGTGACCTACGTTGCAGGCTCCAAAGTGATCGCGGACTGGCGGCTTTCCAACATCAGGACCTATGTCGATCTCGACGGCGACGGTTTGGATATCCAGGTCCCCAAGAACCTCGTCCTCGAGTACCGCATCGGCTACGGCGAGAGTGCTACCACTCAGCGCAGTCTGATTGCGAAGATCGAAAAGTGCGACCGAGACGGAACTTGCCTGCCGGCGACGAGGTTCGACTGGCAAGTTGGCGGTTCCGGTTTCGAGGACCAAGAAGCGCACGAGACCTACAAGGGCGCCGTGGGACCATCGGGGGTGTTCCGCGCCTACGCGGACTACAACGGCGACGGCATGATCGACTTCTGCCGCCATTACACGCAGCCGGTGTCCCAGATAAGGTGTGTCTTGGGTCCCGGTCTCCGAAACAACATTTCGACGTCACCGAGATTCGTCATTGGTAATCGCGGCTCGGTCCGGGCTTTCGCGGACGTGGACGGCGATGGCCGGGCCGACTACTGCCGTGAGGTCGGAAGAGCGCCGAATCAGCGCCTGGTCTGCGCATTGGCCGGCACATACGACCAGATGGCGTTCAGCTCCAAGCCGGGGTTCGATATGGGACATCCGGACTCGATACGAGCCTTTGCGGACGTCAACGGCGATGGCCGGGCCGACTATTGCCGGGAAGTAGGCGACTCACCGGACACCTATCTGGCCTGTGCTCTCGCTGAGGGTGGCGGCTTCTCCCCCTACCAGTACTTCTACAAGTCATCGACCTACTTCGGGTCCGAGCACGAGCTGACCGGGCGCTCGACCTTCGATCGTGGACAAAAGAACGCGGTTCGGCGCTTTGTCGATGTGAACGGCGACGGGCGGAGCGACTTCTGCCGCATGGTCGGCAAGAAGCCCAAGCAGTTTCTCTCCTGCATGCTGGCGGGCGACTTCGGGTTCTCAGCCAAGCAATACGCCTTCAACACGCCGCTCGGATTCGACTTCGGCGGCGACGATGCCTTGCGGGCATTCGTCGATATCAACGGCGATTCCCTGACCGATTTTTGCCGAAGTCTCGGCACCTGGCCCAACGACTACCTTTCCTGCAGCCTCTCAGACGGTACGCGGTTCATCGGCCATCACGACTACAGCAGCGCTCGGCGCTTCGACATGGGCTACCCGAAATCGGTAAGGGCTTTCGCCGATGTCAACGGCGACGGCCGCCCCGACTACTGCCGCGAGGTGGGAAACCGGCCCGAGCAGTTTCTCTCTTGCGCGCTCGCCGGCGTGTCGAGCTTTGGGCCCGAAAACTACGCCTTCAACAGCAAGAAGGGGATCGACCTGGGGCACAAAGACTCTTTCCGTAGCTTTCAGGAGGTAAACGGCGACGGCCTCGCCGATTTCTGCCGAGTGATCGGAAAGGGGGACGATGCGCGCATATCCTGCATCGGAGCGGTCGGGCCCTACCCGGACCTGATCACGTCGATCGTCGACGGTCTCGGAGGATCGGTGTCCGTCGACTATGCGCCGCTGTCCCACCCGGGGGTTTACGCCAAAGGCAAAGACGCGGCCGATCCCATCGTCGATGTGCAGACCTCGATGCATGTGGTGCAGCGGCACACTGTTCAGGACCGTGTTCACAATCCATCTGCGCGTTTCACCTACCGCCATCGCTATGGCGGGGCGAAGATCGATCGCACGAGATCTTGGCTCGGGTTCGAAAAGACCATTCTGATTGACGAACAGCGGCGGCTGCAGACGACGACAGTTCACGAGACGGACTTTCCACTGCTGGGCAGGGTGCGAGAGCGAAAGATCGTCGACCTGGACAAACAATCCAAGGTCCTCGGGATCACGCGCGCGGTCTACAGCTACCGGCCTGTGGGTGGCACCTACAGGGTCTGGACGCGGTCAACGGAGAGACGCCACTACACCGAGGGCACCGAGAATTTCTCGCTATCAAAAACGTTTCACTATGACGGCGACCATCGGAACGTCGTCATGGTCGCGAACGAAGGCGATCCCTCCACGACCGAGGACGATCTCTACACCTGTTTCAGGTATGCAGACGGGCCAGCGGACTGGCACGCGTCCTTTCCGGTCGAGAAGAAGATCTCGGCCAAACCAGCCTGCGATACCTGGAGCGGTTGGGATGGCGAGGCAGACCTGCGCTGGCAGAGGTACGGCTACGACGCCCAAATGAACTTGACCAGCAGCGCGTCCTGGGACGACACGCACAATGCCTGGCAGACCAGCCACCGGGATTATGATCTCGTCGGCAATGCCGTCATTCACGGGGATGCGCTGGGCCACTCCACAACGACCGAGTACGAACGACCCTTCCGGACCTTTCCGTCCCAAGTGGTGTTGCCAATTGCCGACCCAGGCTCCGCCGATGCAGAAAAGAGAGTCTCGCTCACCACGAGCGCGACCTACGAGCCACGTTTCGGGATCCGCACGAGCTACACCGATGCAAACGGTCGTATCACCGCCAAGGTCGGCGACGACGCGATAGACGGTTTCGGTCGCGTCATGCGGCTTCAAGGCGTTCGTCCGGATAGCGACGATCTGGTCGACCTCTGGGAGAGCACCTTCTACCGTCGCGGCGACAGCGGGTTCTTCAGTACCACGTCAACCCGCACCTCTTGGTCGGAGAGCGACGGCGTCGGTTCGGATGCTCTGTCGCACCAGGCGTTTTTCGACGGCTTGGGCCGTAACCACCGGACCAAGCGCACGGGATACAGGCCGGACGTCGAGGTCGTGCACGACGTTGCCTTCAACGACAAAGGACAGGTTGAGCAGGACAGCATTCCCTACTTCCTCGCGGAGAGCTGCATCACCTACGAACCGGAGGCAGCCTGCGCCAAGGAGAAGGCCGTCACCCGGCGTCTCTATGACATCCACGGCCATCCCTTGGCGGTGATCGCGCCCGATGGCGCGGAGAAGCGGGTTCGATATCAGCTCCACGATGATCGCAAGCTGACCAAGTTGGTGCCGGATCCGCGCGACGACGAAACCGGAGCGGCAAGTGTCGACTGGGTCACCCATTCGACGTCTTACGGCCGGATCAAGACGCGGATCGGTCCCGACGGCAGCACCACCACCTACGAACACGATCCTCTCGGCCAGCTGGTGAAGATCACCGATCCGGTCGGCCAGGAGACCAACTTCACCTACAACTCCTTAGGCCTGTTGGTTGCCGAAACGGACCCCAGCCGTGGTACGACGACGTTCGGCTACGATGGGCGGGCCCTCTTGGTCAGCCGCGTCGATGCGGCCGGACACAAGCTCGCCTATAGCCATGACAATTTGGGGCGGGTGACCAAACTCGAGGTTTTCGAGTCCGACACCGACGCGCGTCCGGTCAGCACGACGACCTTCACCTACGACGATCCCGGCGTGAGAAACAGCAAAGGCAGACTCACGCGCATCGATAGCCCCGACTCCACGATCCGCTTCACCTACGACAACACCGGACTGCAGGCCACCAGAACGGTGTCCTTGGATATCGACGGCGACGGGGCCCAAGAGGACTTTCTGTTCGACCGCAGCTACGATGCCCTGGGCCGGCCCGACCGGATCGTCTATCCCGACGGCAGCGAAGTGAGGCACAGGTATCGGCGCGATGGATACCTGTCGGTGATAGACTATCGGGCGAACGACGAACGCGAGTTCGAGCCCTATGCGACCTTCGGCGACTACACCTCCTTGGGCGAGATCGGGTCCGTCACCTACGTCAATGGCGTTATCTCGAAGTACGGATTCGACGTGATGGGGCGTCTGCTCGCGAGCCGGACCTACAAGAACAGTCTAACCCATCTCGACTTCGGCTATCACTGGAACAAGGCGGATAAGCTCGTCCGCATCGAGGACAAGCGAGGCCCGGTGCTGGACCAGCGCTTTCGCTACGACGCCATCGGCAGGCTTGTGGAAGCCGACGGGCCATACGGCAAACAGACCTTTGCCTACAGCGCGGCGGGCGACCTCGTCAGGACAGCCGAGGCGAAATACACCTACGACCCGATCAAGAAGCATCAAATGGTCGACGGCTGCACGACCGGCGAAGGCGAGACGAGTTGCGACGGCATGCGGCCTCGCTTCACGGCCTCGTTCGACGCGGTCGGAAATCGGACGTCGTTGCGCCAACTGCTCGAGGACGAGACCTGGACCTACGACTATGACAGCGAGAACCGACTGGTGTCCGTCGGGCGCTCGAGAGCCGGCGGGGACAGGGTGCTGGTCAATCGCTTCACCTACGATGCGGCCGGCAAACGGCTAAGCAAGACCGAGGCCGACGGGACAACGACGTTCTATGTCTCGCCGCTCTACGAGCTGGTGGCAATGGCGGACGGCGGCACGCTGCACACCAAATACATCATGGGGCCACAGGGACCGGTTGCCAGCATCACCGAGGACGGCAGCAGGGTCGAGCTGCGCCGGGACGCCGGGCTTGTCGGCCCTGAGCAGGGCGGCCCGATCTCTCCCGGATCCCAAGGTTTATGGAAGACCGGCGGGATGCTCGGCGGTCTTGCGGCCCTCGTTCTGTTCTTGGAGGCGCCGGGTCTCGGGCTCTTCGTCCTCGCGACACTCGTCGCTTTCGCCGCCTGGGTCGCGTTCGCGATCCGGCAACGGCATCTGCTCCATCAAAGCCGTGATCTCGCGGACTGTCATGTCAACCGCTGGTTTGCCAGCCGGCCGATCTTGCGGTGCGCCCATGCCGTGGCGTTTGTCGGCTCGGTGCTTGCCTTTGCCGTGCCGACGTCGGCCTTGGCGGACCTGACGCCCGGGCCGAACGGGGCGGGGTCTCCGGCTGCGGGCCGGACGCTCTTCTTCCATCATGATCATCTGGGGAGCGACACGCTCGTTACCGATATGAGCGGCGCTCGTGCCGCCCGTGTGGCTTATGAGCCCTACGGCCGGGTCGTGCAGGGCGCGAGCGAGGGGGCGGATGTCTTCCGCCCGAAGTTCACGAACAAGGAGCTCGATTCGGGAACCGCGCTCTATTACTTCGGTGCCCGCTACTACGACCCCGTGATCGGCCGCTTCATCACGCCCGATCCGGCGCGGCAGTATCACAGCCCCTACCTCTACGGCGGCGACGATCCCCAGGACGGCACCGATCCCGACGGCGAGTTCTTTTTCCTGGCCGCCCTCGTCGTGACCACACTGGTCGGCAGCTTCGTCGGCGGATCGGTCGCCAACCACTCCTTCAATCCGACCAGTTGGGACTGGAGATCCGGCAAGACCTGGACGGGGATCGCTGTCGGCGGCGCGATCGGCGCCACGACTGTGGCCGGGGGCGGTGCGGTCGCTGCCGGGACCGGCGCGGTGGCGACGGAATCCGTGGCCGTTGCCGGCGTGAGCGCAGCGAGCATCGCCGGGGCTGCCGCCGACGTCGGGTTCCTCGCCTACGACTCCTATCAGTTCTCGCGGGACAAGTCGGCGGAGAATGGCGCCTTCTTGGCGCTCGATCTGATTCCCTTCGCAGGACAGCTCGGCAAGGGCGCAAAGGCCGCCTACCGTGGCCTCAGTACCGCGTTCCATGGCGGGGATGCGATGCTGCACGGCGCCGATGCCCTCGAGCACGGCCTAGAAGCCGGTGAGCACGGCGGCGAGGCAGCGGAGCACGGCGGAGAGGGAGCTGAGCACGACGCTGATGACTTCGGGTCATGCGAGCTTCCCTCATCGTTCGTCGCCGGCACCAAGGTGGCAACACCGGAGGGGCCGCGGCCGATCGAAGCGATCGAGGTTGGCGTGTTGGTCTTGGGAGTCGATGAGGAGAGCGGCGAATCCGGGAGCTATCCGGTGAGCGCGCTGGTGTCGCACCGGGCAGACGAGCTCGTGATGATACGGATCGGCGACCAGCAGATCGTGGCGACCCCCGAGCATCCTATTCGTACCGCTGTCGGTGAATGGCGCCCGGCCGGGTCTCTGCGTGTCGGAGATGCCTTATGGCAGCGTAATGGCGAGAGCGCCGCCGTGACCGGGATCGAGCGCCGCCGCGACGGGGCCGAGGTCTTCAACTTCGCGGTCGAATCGGCGGAGACATACTTCGTCTCCGGTCAAGAGGTGCTGGTTCACAACACCAGGTGTCCGAAGCTGGAGGCGAGAGGTCGGACAAAGCGTCCCTCTTGGGTTCGCGGCAGGAATGGGGTCAAGGCACGATTGTTCGCGCGGCAGGAGATCAAGGCGGGCAAGTACAAGGGCTTGATCAAGAGCGCCGTCAGCGATGCGAAGTATGCACGGGACGCAAAGATCACCATCGGGAAGGTCACCCCGCGCTTGCGCACGGTCTGGGACATCGATCACATCGTACCCTACCGCTATCTTTGGGATGCGGCGGGCGACGCCAGGGAGGTTGTGACTTTCCAGAAGTTCCGGGAGGTCTATAACTACGAAGCGAACCTTCGCTTGCTCACGATGTCGGAGAACGTCGGCCATGCCCACGAGTTGAGGCCGGTAAGCGGCAGACGCGGGGCGCGCAGGATCTTCATGAAACACGGATTTACATTCTAGGATCTGGCTTGGCTTTGGAAAGCGAGCTGCGATGGAGACAACGGTCAAGAACGCATTGAGCGCCCACCTTCACGACCAGCTTGGCGAGCCCGACCTGCTCTCCAAAGCAAAGGCTCGTGCCGACGGCCATGTATCGCCGCTGCGGGTCGCGCGGTTCGATGATGTTCCCATGGAAGCCGCGGTAACGCTGGTCTCGATCGGCCTGGGCGAGCGGACACTGCGCCTCGACGGGGACGAGGCGATTCGTCAGGAGCTGCTCTTCTCCTGCTATCGGGAGCAGCTTCACGACGATCTATATGGCCTGATTTTCGCGGTTGCGGATCGGGTGCTCGGCGCCGGCGAAGCCTTGCTCTACGGCGAAGCGCTCGATCTGGGGGAGCCGCTCTTGCCGGGTTCGGGGCTAGAGGGTCTTTTCCTCTTCAGGCCGGTGTACCTGCCCGAGACCTTCACGACCATCGAGAGCCTCGACCCGGAGCTGTGCTTTGTTTGGCTGATCCCCGTGACTCGCCCCGAGCTGAAGTTCCTGGAAGATCATGGTTGGGAGGCCTTCGAGGCCCTGCTCGAGCAACAGGATCCGGACCTGCTCGATCTTTCTAGAGAAACGATCACGGGGCTCTGAGGTCAATAGGTCAACTGAACTCAACCAGTTGCAGATCGAATGTCAGTGCCTTTCCGGCCAGGGGGTGGTTGGCGTCCAGCGTCACATGATCGTTGTCGAAGGCAGTGACCACAACTCTGACTTCTTCTCCCGCGGAATTAGTGGCGCCGAGAACAGTGCCGACCTCCAGATTGACCTCTGACGGAATCAGCGCGCGCTCGACGATGTTGATCAGCTCTGGTTTGCGGGTGCCGTAAGCCTCCTCAACCCCTAGAGCTATGGTCTTTCTTTCGCCTTCTGCCATGCCGATGAGTGCGGCTTCGAAGCCGGGCAGTATTTCACCGCCACCCAAAGTCAGTTCGAGCGGACCACGCTCCTGCGAACTGTCGAAGACCGTACCGTCTTCGAGCATGCCGGTGTAGTGCACGCGGACGGTATCGCCTGAGTTGGCATGTTTCATCCTGCTGCTCCGTTGCGATCAGCCTGCGCGGACATAGAGCCAATTCTGGGGGCGCAGGCGAGGTTAGGCCCGATTGCGGGGCCGGGTCGTCCTGGGGAGTGGCGTTGCATGAAGGTCTCCCAGTGGCGTCGCTCTAGGCCGGACAGGGTCCGGGCCCGTATCGAGCTTCAATTGAACGTCACCGGGTAGGAGGGCTCGCCATGTCGTTGTCGAGCGCCAGATACAGAGAGAAGTTCCCTCGAAGGTCACGATCAAGGGTAGGGGGTCTAGATTCTAAGTCAATGCCACAGTTCTGCCGGTGCGAGGCCGCGTATCTGAGCGAACCTTTGGCGCTCAGTCCCGGAAATCTGGATCCGTGCGTGCCAGCTTGCGCATGAGGGCCGGCCAATCGCGCCCGCCTTTCGGCTCATCCCCCGGCATGCCCTCGGCCTTCAGGGACTCGATCGCCGCCGCGTCGGGCAGGATCGGCTCCTGGCCGGACTGCAGCACGTCGACCTGCACCTTGCAGGACATCTCCAGGAAGTAGTGGTACCAGAAGGCTTCGGCAGCGGTGCGTCCGCAGGTGAGGAGGCCGTGATTGCGCATGATCATCGCGTAGCTGTCGCCGAGGCTCTTGGCCAGCAGCTCGCACTCGTCCGCCGCGTTCGTGACCACCTGATAGTCGTGGTAGCAGAGCGTGCCGAGCACCAGGATGGCGTGCTGGTTGAGCGGCAGCAGCCCGCAGGGCATCGCCGAGACCGCCATGCCGGCGCGCGTGTGAGTGTGCAGCGTGAAGTCGATGTCCGGCCGGGCCGCGAGCAGGGCCGAATGGATCAAATGTCCGGCATCGTTCACCGGATAGTCGCCCTCCACCACCTTGCCGTCGAAGGTGACCTTGATCAGGCTCGAGGCGGTGATCTCCTCGAACAGCAGGCCGTAAGGGTTGATGAAGTAATGCTCCGGCTCGCCCGGCACTCGCGCGGCGATGTGGGTGTAGATCAGGTCGGTCCAGCCGTAGCGCACCAGCAGGCGATAAAGCGCCGCCAGGTCTTCTCGCACTTGGCGCTGAGGATCGTCGTGACGGGGGGCGATGGACGCGACATTGCCGGACATGGCGGGCTCCCAGAGATGTAGGGGGGAGATGCAAGGATCGCGCATCTTCACTCTCGCCGCGTCCTCATGCAAGGGCGCACGAGACTATTCGAACATCAGATCGACGGCGCGATCGAGCTCCTCGGCGGTGTTGTAGTACTGCGGCGAGAGGCGCACGCCGCCGGCCCTCTTGGAAACCATGACCTTCTCGCCCTTGAGGCGATCCATCGCCGCGTCGACGTCGCCCGACGGATGACAGATCACGATGCCCGAGCTCGCGCAGCGGTTCCGTGGGCTGGCGACCTTGCCGCCGCGCTGCTGGACACCGTCGCAGAGGTGATCGGTGAGGGCGAGCACCCGCGCCTCGATGGCGTCGATGCCGTAGCGCGCGATGAGTCCGAGCGTGCCGCCCAGGCCGAGGATGCCCGCGCTGTTCTCGGTTCCGGGTTCGAAGCGGCGCGCGTCCGGGAGCAGGTCGAGGCGGTAGTGAAACGCGAAAGGATCCTCGACGCTGAGCCAACCGAGCACCGGCGGCTGGAGCCGCTCAAACGCTTTCTCGGAGAGGGCGGCAAAGCCGATCCCGAAAGGACCCATCAGCCATTTGTGGGCGCTCACCGCCAGCAGATCGATCCCGAGGGCCCCGGCGTCCAGGGCGAGCGCACCGACGCCCTGGGTGCCGTCGACGACGAGAAGGCAGTCACGTGCCATGCAGGCCTCGGCGAGCGGGGCCAGGTCGTTGCGGGCGCCGGTCGAGAACTGCACGAAGCTGATGGCGAGAATCCTCGTCCGCGCGTCCATGGCGGCGATCAGGTCGTCCGGGCCGATCGGCGCCCCGCGCGCCG
>JAAAKM020005060.1:0-11300 GCA_010016025.2 Alatinidae sp. Z8VKAUB7J3 | reverse complement strand
TTCTAATTCGTTGCCAACATTTTCAATGACATAATTCAGAGGGTAATGTTCACTTTCAAACTGAGTGGCTCTTATCTACTCTAAAATGTGAATACTAGAGTTTATTCTCAGTTAAAACCGGAATTTGGATAGTTCAGGCTGACGATATCCCCGTCAGCTTTTTCATGCGCCATTTTGTAAGCCTAAATCAGATAAGTTAAGGCATTTAGTATGTTGATCTACATGAAATTGTGATTTTAAAGGTGCTAAACATGCTAACATTAGAATATATTTCTAGCTGATTCTGAAATTTGTCGAATTCTCTCTGACAATAAGAAGAGAGACGAGGCAAGCTGTTAAACATTTTAAACAATGTTTGGCATCGGGATAATCTTATAGATCTGCTACTCGTCAGCAGTTGTACACAAAGTACGGAAACGAAGACACCTAGCCAATACAAAAGGAATATGGTACAACTGAACAATATGAACATATAATACTGAAGTGCCTTATTTCCGTTTTCTATTCTGGAAATTTAGTTGTAGGATTTTGAAAGAGCCCTTCACTTATTAGCAGCTTCTGTTATTTCTATACCGGAAATCACCTCAAGATTTTGTTGACCACCATTTTAAACTCTTAGTAACGTCTGCGATGGACAAGCTAGTCGGTAAACGAATTCTTATTATAAAGATAAGTGCCCAGCAAAAGGAGCGTAGGTGAAACATCATATATGATATAATAACATATGTTTCTCCCACGCGCCTCGTGCTGGGCACTTATCTTTATAATATGAATCTCTTACTAAGTCTATTGTTTTCTTGTCTCATCAGAATCTTGGCCAGTTCAGTCTGAAAAACGAATAAATCAGTTAATTGCCTGTATATGTTAATGATGTTATTTCAAAGGCTCCTGTAGCTATGTTACAAAAATCCAACTGTCAGAGACAATAGTTTATTTATGGTAACTTGAACGATCTGCACGAATTCTTTTGACGCAACAAAAATTAATCGCTTAAAGTATGTTCGCATATTAATTACTAGCTGATATACCCCGCCACCCCCTTGCTAATCAAATTTATTTGTCTTTGCAACCCCCCGTATACTAAGACGCCCTCAAGTAGCGGCAACGAAGTGATATATTTTGGGGAGGGGGAGGTGGACGTGCATGACACCACATTGAGTAACTAACCTCAAGTTTTTACGACTAGAATGTCGTGGACAAGGGATGGCGTCCTTTTTTATTGGTCGTCCTTTGAAAACTCTGCCACAATAAAAACGCTTCTCTAATTACTGAAGACACCTCACTCCTAATACGAAGAAAAGAGTTACCTACTGATTTTCTTCGTATTGATGTTAGTCAAATATGCATTGTCCTGTCAGCATCTCCCTAAATGAATACTTACAGTCCTTCAAGATTTTAACTTTACCAGGATGAAAGTCCAAAGTCAGACTTCTTTCCAAAAGCCACCTAGATTAAGAACTCCTCGTACAAATAAATTTTTATCTTGTTTATTTTAAGCACTGTATTTGTAAAGTATCATATTTTAAAATTTTATTTGTTACACAGTATCATGTCTCGTTCTTGTTTCGTCAAATTTTGTCATTTCTCTTAGTGCGGCGGGTCCATAACAGTAAAATACGGAGCACTTCATTGATTCACGGTGCAAGAAAACATGGAGGAAGATGGTGTGTAGGTTTATAGTCCTTGGCCATGAGTAGGTAAAGCATCTTTGATTATATGATCAGTCTAAAAGTTACACCAGAGACTGACTGCTTGAATACGACCAAAAAGGCAGATAATTAAGGATACAATTTTGCCAACTATCACTTCTGCACAATTGATACTTACTTGCTACAAGAAGTCACAGGGTGCTCTTACACAAAATAATATTGACTTATCAGCAAGGTTTCAATGCTTTGCATATTACACTTGCATTTTCCTAATTGGCTCTCGTAAAATGATTGTAAGACTGCTGTATATGAAAATGTAGAAGGCTTAAAGAAATCTTATTTTATTCATTCCATAAAATAGTGTTGTGATTTCAAGCCGGTTTTTGTGACGCTGGGAAAGTGTCTTTGTTATCTTTAGTGTTTAATGACTTTTCATTTTCCTGTAATTGCTTGCACAAACGCGATAACTTGGCCTGATGGAACGGTCTGCACTCTTTAGTCATTCATCATCAGAAAGAAAGGTATCGCCTCTTTCATAAAGTTGTGTTCCCACTTAACTTAACAATTGGCAAATAATCCAGTCAATATGGAATGGGTTTGGATAGACCTGAAGTTGTCCAAAATTTTGGTCTTAAGATAATCAAGGTTCAGATAAACGACAATGGACTGTACTATATCATGAAATTGGATGTGGTAGCTTATTTTTGGGTCGAGTTTTTGATACGCAAACATGTTGATTTAATTTCTATTATCAACTTATCCATTTTCAAAATCTAGAGATTAGCAGAGTATTAGCGATTAGCTTGGCCATGGATATCTAAATATTATCACGTATATAATTAGATGTCCATTGTTTGGCAAATTAATGGCTATGAAAACAATTAGCGACGTAAAATGTTAATTGACGATTACTTCGTGTTAATCAGTGTCATTAATGAGCCCCAATCGTAACATTAACCTCTTATGAAATCGCTACTAGAGATAAAGTTTGTGTTGCTAGTCACTAATACACGTGCTACAGTCACCGCTTACACCAATGGCTCCATCTTCCATCCATTCTTTATCCCTTGTCCCAAGTTGGTGCTTGTTAGATGTGTTGTACTACAAAGTTCCGTAATTATTCAGCTAAATGCCCACGTCGTTAATAGACTTTCTGGACCTGAACTAGGGGCTTTTCATTTTAGAAAGCGTTTTAGAGCCCCTACTTATTCCATTTTTTAAAACTCTGTCAACATAAGATTTAGTATTTTCCTAAAATAACTAACACCCTAAAATAGCCAATCAATTTTATCCAAAATATGCCAACAAAGACTCAGGTCAGTTTTCAAACTCAAATACAACGTGCATGAACAACTTCCCCTGGAAGGGGGTGACGGCGTACCTACATTAGGTGATGACTGATGACTGATAGACTTTCCTTTCTGCTACAGAGGGCATTTGTGCTGAATAACACGGTACTTAAACCTCACAAAGGTCTTTCTGTTGTACAAGTCGACTTTTCTCAAATGCACGAACAAGCGATTTTAACATACACCATGTTATCGCATATTGGACTCTGTTAAAATTAATAGACAGTAAATATGTCGTATATTGCATTGAGTCACGGATTCATTTTGCTGAACATTTTCACCATACACTGGTCATAGCCATGGTATTTCGCTAATAGCTCTCTAACTACAACAGTAGGGACGGAATAAGCAAGACCCAGAACAAGCTCCCTAGTCTTCGAAACTTATCAATTTGCCCCCGCGTTTTTCGTTCTTTATTGTAGACACGAGTCGATTCATTTGTTAACGGGGACCTGAAACTCTCATGTGTGGTAAGGTCTGTCAGATTCCGTGCCTTTCGTACACTATTTATTTGCCTTACTTGCTTGTATATTGCTGCAAAGAAAGGTTGTTAAAGGCAGTCACTCAATCAAAGACCCCTAATGAGCACTGGGCCCGACACTGAAACTACCCTAAATAAACAGAAAAACCACTAAAGGGGCCAACTAACAAATAAAGGGCAGCTAGGGCGTTAAAGGGCAACGGCCCTTCATTTTGGCTACCGGGCATAGAAGCAAGCCATAAGGCAGGCTCAACCGCCAAGTAGGACCGCCTCTCGCGGGTTATGGAAAGAATTTGTCGTCAATGGGAACAGATACTATACTAACTCCTTGCGAAAAGACCGAGAAGTGAGAAAGGTTGTTAACGGCTTGCCCCTCTATGCTAGAACCGCTTCGGCGCCCCTGGTATACAGTACATAGGCTATACTCTTCCATAAAGTC
Source organism: Alatinidae sp. Z8VKAUB7J3 (assembly GCA_010016025.2). Lineage (NCBI taxonomy): Eukaryota > Metazoa > Cnidaria > Cubozoa > Carybdeida > Alatinidae > Alatinidae sp. Z8VKAUB7J3. The sequence continues at coordinate 7,382 of JAAAKM020005060.1, read as the reverse complement.
TGTGCCCAAAGTCCCATTTAACAAATCAGGAAGTAAAGGGGGAATACACGTCAGGACATGGCAGAAGTGCTTGTAGTAGCATTTTGGCAGACTGTGACCAATCTAGACCAAATCAAGGCTTGGTTCCATTGAACCCAATCATTAGCCAGATCTGAGGTTCCAAAGGGGAATGTTCTACAATTTACAGTTACGTTATGTACGCATCAATCATCCTGTGGTACTGTTTCCACTAATTTGCTAAAGTTCATAATAATGCTTTCCAGTTAGCTTGCTTTGGACTTTCCTTTAATCCGAGGGACATATCTTGTATCTGCCTTGTACTGTTCAAGATTTGTTCTTGTAGTCATTATACAGTATATCAGGTGTGGCGTCATGAAATAAAATGTGGGGGCTAAGTAATGACCAAAAATTTCTTCCCTTGAGTCTTCAGAGAAGATTTTACAATTACATCTGCTCTTATATATATACTCTTATTTTCCTCGCACTTTTCAGTACTTCCTTTATTCTCTTTGGCAGAGAAAAAATTACTTGGCAAAAAAGTAGAAAAGTTAGAACCCCCCGACTGCCATTTTGTATGGTTAAGTGGACATTATGAAGGTTGCATAAAGCCTATTTCTACCTGCAGGTCAGAGGTCTTTCTTTTATCAGTTCTTAAACAACGCTTTTTTTACACGGTAATATGAAATGCTTTTAGACGGCACAGATGGCGGCAAGTAAATTAGGAATACAAGGCATAAGTAGCTCTCAATGCTTCCACTTTAATCGGAATAAATTTATCAGCTTTTTGTGTTATTGTTGACAAACTTTTAACTGTTTTCTCTTATCCTAGACAAAGTGCAAAATTTCAATGAAAGCAAAACGCACCGTTCATTATAAAAAGTGGGCTAACCCCCATGGCTCTTCTCTGTACACCCCTGTTTTAAAGCACCACAAGCTTCTGTTGTCAAACAGGAATCCTTGTACATGCAAGCTCCATGTTTTTTGCTAAGCCTCTAGGACATCTAGAAGATTTGGCCCCGTACAACTAATGGTTCCGGGATTTTCCCGGGGCGTGAGAGGGGGATATAGAGCAGGTACAGAGCAATTTCAAAAGCTTCGTGCATGTTTCATATTTCTTTATTATGATCGATAGCGTTTTACAATTCTAAACTTATCATAAATATATACAATAAGAAGGTAGTTCTTATCTGTCGTACGCGAAAGTTCACTAGCTGTTCAAAAATTTTACTTAGCATTGACTTAAGGTACCGGTAACTGAACTTTGGATTCACCACTCATTTATTACATAATAATGCTCTCCTGTGCTTTTCTTTAGTCCAGTTATCTTACATCTGTCATTGGCTTGTAATACCTACCTATTAATTCCTTTCGTTCATACTAAAATCATTGGACATGTTTCCTATGTCGTATATTTGAACCTTTGAATAACCTTCTCTGTTTCTTTTTGTTCTTTTTATCATAAACAAACAAAATGATGCATTAAGAGCTACAAGGACTACAGAAACTGAAACCAATATAGCAACTACAACAGGTGACACAGATTTGTGTACATTGTCAACCACAAAATAAAGATGTCTTGGCTCCTCTGATGATCTCTCCAGCACATCCGAAAAAACATCTAACGATCCATTATTAGGTCTCGCATTTAATCCGATAAGGTGACACAAAAGTTCGTATATATGAACGTTTGAGAATGTATCCATATTGGCTCCTATCTTAAAAGCTGGGCCTCGTGCTATAAACAGACCGTTCATATCCTTTACCTTGTTATCATATCCATGTGCTCCCACTTTGGTAGGAGGATCAGCTGTGCCAAGAATTACATACCATCCAGGATCCGCCAAAGCTAATATTGGCGGAATTCTTCTATTTCTCTCAAAATGCAACCTCTGCGGTATCTCCGATTTTAGATATACTGTAAGATGAGGCACGGACTTCAGTCTTTTGTAAATAAACTTTTCAAAGTGTTGTTTCTTAGGCCAAATGAAAGCACTTGCTCCAAGGTGAGTGACTTCATACAGCTTTGGATTTATAATTCTTTCAAGATAAATCACATTCTTTGGATTTGCCTTTGTCATACCATGATCACTTACAAAAACTAAATTAAGCTTATCATAAAGGTTGCTTTCTTTTAGCTCCTTTAAAAAGACGCCAAGATTTTGATCCAGTTGTGATATATTACCTCGTAACTCTTTTGAGTCTGGTCCATAATGATGTCCCACACGATCGGGCTCCTCAAAAGAGCAGAGTATTAGGTTGGGTGGATCTTTCTGTCGTAAATATTTTAGAATCTTCCTATAGCGCATCCAGTCTGGCATTTCGGGCATATGAAATTTGTCGTAATAAGAGGGCCATCTTCCCTCATATGGAATTTCGCTGCCCAACCACTGAATAACAGCACTCCTCCGTGTGTTATTATTCCCATCTGTTGTTGCATTGGAGCTTAGCTCATTTGTAATCCATATAGGTTGCAAATCTCGATACCATTTGGGATCTCTAAAGCCGGTGTAAAATGTTTCTTGAAAAACTGGATCGTAGAAAGAGTTGGCTAGGATTCCGTGGCTACTGGGGTAAAGTCCGGTAGCAAGAGTAAAAAAGTTTGGAGTACTTGCGGTAACGAAGGCGCTCTCCATTCCATTTATGGCTGTAACACCTTCATTCGCTAAGCCCAGAAGATGTTTTGTATGCTTAACGTAGTCCCAGCGAAATCCATCGTAAGCTAAAACAAGCAATGTGTCCTTTCGTGAATTTTCCAGATAACTCCCTTTAAACAAGGCAAAGAGCCAAAGACAGGAATATATCGTCGACGCGCAGACCATTATAAAATTGGTAATAATTTATTAAAAATCAGCATCGTATGCCCATAATATTCGTAACACAACCCGAAAGTTACTGAATTTGTAGAGAGATATCTGAAGTTTTTGAAACAAACCATTTGTTCTGCTTGATTTCACTCTACTTATTATGTATTTGTGTGGGTCTTTTGTCTAATTTTTAATGACGATTGTTTTGTTGTTTTGACCCAGTTTGTTTTTCTATAAAGGAAAACATACGTTCAGTATTGCTACCAACTCTGTGTGCAATCTTGCATGCCGGCCTAGTAACTGGAAAGAGATGCCAGACAAACAATACTTCTTCGAGAGCGTGTTGTTTGTATGAGAGCAAAACGTAGTTTCTGAGTAGCCACTGGAGTGGGCCATAATTGAGAAAGTTTAAATAAAGGTTACCTCTTTACCCTGGCCTTTTTGAGCAGAGCGACACATCATTTTCCAAGATAACGATGTCAATGTCTCCTGATTTCCCCAGCTCTATAGTATTTTAAATCAGGATATCATAGTTATTAAATTTTGAAGATAGTTGCTTAGGGTCATTATTCTTGAATTTGAATTCATTCTAAGAAAGAAGATAGTTAATGTAGTTGGTTTAATAGGATCAGTCTCTGAACTTTTAACGTTATTTAGGGTCTACATTATAGAAAGGAGTTTTAAAAATTGCTCGCAGCTCCCATCAAAGTCCTTGTACCTTGCTCTTTCCAGCGTCCCCACATATACTTAATAGATTAGATTTCTCTGGCCTGTCATAAATCGAGAAAATGGATCATCAGGGTAGTGGTCGACAACTTTTTCTTCACGCAAAGCCGAGATGGACTAGCGAAGAATCACTTTTATGCGAAGTAGCAACTACATAAATGTATTTATCAAGTTGATTGAAACTTTTCCAATCCAGAACGTCCAATTAACTGGATGCGCTGATTTCACGAAGAAAATACTATGAGGGATCCAAGAAAAATTAAGTTAAATGGGCTTGACTTATCGATGGTAAGAAGCCCCTAAAATCACTTACAAATTCCTAAAAGGTACATATAACCTAAGTTTAGTACAACTGCTCCCAAAGTGTTGTTGAAGTACAAGAGCTTCAGTCAGCGCGATTAGGCACCAATAGCAGTTGCCAATCCTGTTAAATGAACTTATTTACTAAGAGACGCTACCTTCATATTCAAAGCGACAATTTATCTGGACAGGCTAGATCAAAGGCCCAAACTCATCCACATCAGAGATTTTCGACAGTGAGTGTCATAGTCTTATCATAAGATTATAATCTAGAATCTTTTACTCTACTCATGTCAATGGCAAAGTTTGCTGTATATTCCTGAGTAAGTCATGACACAGCAGTCCCGTAAATTGCCCTAACTATAAAGGTAAAGAATCTTGTAAACAGAGGATTGATTGGCGTGAAAATAAGCGAAGTGACCGGGATCACCTGTGTAGTTTATCGGAATTTCAATTATTGTATTTATTAGCGGGGGTACATTTGCGCAGTATACAACAATAAGTACAGTAATTCAAGAGTGTAATAGAAAGAATGATTTCCATGTGGAGGCCAATTCAGGTCACTGTTAAAATGCTACTAGAGTAGAGGACCATTATTTTCCTGGTCTCCTGTATAGCAGTGACGTATAATCAAGAAACGTGCTATAGACATGTTTGTGATTTTGCTAGGTAATGAAAAATTTTATAAGTTTCTCAGCTAAATCACAGGCGTCTAAATAACAAATGAAGAAGTAAGAAGTTGAATAACCGTTTGAAGACAGTAAACACTGTTTTACTGTTTGACTTAACGCAGTATTTCTCCCATCAGAATTTTAACACTTTCACATATGCTCTATACTTGTAAACGAGAATATGTTTTATACTTAAAATGCTCAGCATGCTGACACCTTTCCATGGGTTCCATGAGGGCGATTTACCGCGGCCCTGTTACCTCAGGTAGCGTGATCTCTTTATCCTTGAGTAAATCTGAAATCCAACTTGGTGGATCCAACGACACCACCTCTTAAAAACTCTCAAGTCTTTGTCTAACTTCAGTTCGCCCGTATTCATTTTTAGCAAGTTTTTTTCCAGCCGTATACTTTTCTTGGAGTGACTTAAGAATTTACGTTTCTGTTATTTTACCAATTACTCACTTCATTCTTACTTTGACTGAGTTATCACTCGGTTCGAGTCAACACGTCTTTGCCAGTTCTTCCTGTTCATCACTGCTGTTTTCAGTTCTACACTACTGTAGAAGCCAAGCTCGTATCGTTAATTAACATACCGATATACATCACAGCCCTTCTTCCTGTTTGCACTTTCCCAGTTGTAGACTGCAATACATCCGGGTTTGACGTCTCTTTTTCAGGAACTCATTTACAATGCCCCGTTAGTTTCATTCTTCTTTATCTCACCTTTCATAACACTGGAGGAAGGTTGTCATATAATTTTGGCAATAGCAATCCCAAAATTCTATAATCCTGTTTGACATAAAGGGGTAATGCAACCGGAAAGCTTTGATCATCTAACTTTTTCATAGCCTCCATTTTTTTAGGTTAAGGAAGTCAATTGTTCAGAAAATGCAATTGCTATGATCATAATCAATGGTAGAAAAAAGAGATGGATTTACGTCAGGTGTAGTTCAGCTACCTAATGTGCAAAATTAAAGGGTTACTTTTTATTCGTCCTATCAAAACAGGAGAAAATAGCCCCAGAATAGAAGATCAGAAGCACGTGCTCTATATAGCATATTTAGGGTGCTCTAATCCAGACCAAAATCAGTACTTTCTATGAACGCCACTGTAACTTCAATTACTGTGACAAAAAATGATTTAATGGAATAGGATATGCATAACCAACCTGTCCGGTACGTAGGAAATCTCTTTGGCATTTCCAAGGTACAACACGGATGAGTCAAAGTCTGAACATAGCAGTTGTCGGTTAACGAAAGTGTCAAGTAGGCCCTATGTTGATTACAGTAATGAGGATGTCATGTAATTGCGTGGATGCCATACCATTGTGCAACGACGTTGGGAATGGGACGTCCAGAGTTTTCTACTCCATTACATCAGTATCCAAATTAAGGCTGAACACAAATGTATAAATAAAGAGGACGAGTTGAGAGTCAGGAGAGTTCAGCTCGTGGAATCACTGTTCTCGGCCAGCTGTCCATAGAATGGGATCCAGCCATCGGCAGACTGGGAATATACAGCTTTATCTTCAATGATCCAGATCAAGTCAAGGCAGCACTTGAGATACGATAATTACCAAACTTTGTTTTTAATAATATTTTATTGGTTGTTAAATTTATATGCAAAGATTCTTATGTTAGTATTGTACCAGTTTACTTCCAAAAGCACTGTAGTGTTTATTTCTTTGTCCCTGGCGTTCCGTTTGCATCTGTCCAGTTGTGACAGAAAGATCGTAGCCTTTAAAAGAAAACGATCATTTACTCTCAATGGATTTAGCTATTTTTGCTTCTATAATAGACATTGTTTTAGAAGAAGGAACTGATTATCTGTTGGTTATCACCCTCAACCCCCACCCCACTCCTTCCAAACACAGATAAACATAAATCTCATTTTTTACGTCACTATATTTTGCAGAGCTTCTAAAAGGTACTTAATGAAATAAGCAAGTATTGACAATACAACTGAGGTGGCTGATAAGTTGCAATATTTGTCAGAATTTGCTCAAATAAGTCATCCTGGCAATGCCTTTGCAATCGCATCCATTTACAAAAATGAGAGTTCAGCATTTGATGGAAAATCCCTACATGTTATTTTGTTCCTTCGCAGATTTCCACAACAGGTCCTTACGAAAAGGTATGCGCCCCCCTATTTGAGGATCTACAAAATGAAGGCCAGTTATAAGGTGGTTAAACTCCCTGCCTTGTATGGCTATTCTACCACCATACACCCTCTATTTATCTTATAAAATAATTGTTCCTGCTTGAAAGTGATAATGCTTTTATCATCCGCGTGGATTCTGCAGCCCGTTCTTCTGATTTTGGAAGTTGATCTTCCTCTCGCTCAAGCGTATCAAACGGTGATTTAAAAGTTAAAAAGGTTAAAATTAAAAGGGACTCAAAAACGAAAAGACAACGTACATGTTAAATTAATATTGAAATAAATACGGTTGTCCATGTTTGAGGCACAACCACTGATCTCTAAGAAAGTCTTTTTTAGAGATCAGTGGGCACAACGTCTTGTCAACTTTGATAATTTCTCTTGTCTCGTTTGTCGGATTTCCAACCTCTCTTCCAATATTCAATTTTTGAGCGCGAAATAGAAGTCATGTTATCCCTAAGAACATGTTGACATCGATTGGTTATGTTTGGTCTCCATAAACTGCTGTTTACTTTAAATATGATTACCATCTTCGAGTCGTCCGAAACGAACTAATGGCTCATAACTTTAAAAGAAAAATAGCTGAAATTCTAAGAACGCGGGATAAATACACGGCTCGTGGTGACTATGCAGAAGCTGGGAGGCTGTGCAATGCCGCTGGGGAGCTCTGTTCCGCAAACGGAGCTTATGAAGAGGCCTGCGGGTATCACAAAGAGGAGGTGAG
>JAAAKM020005058.1:0-11300 GCA_010016025.2 Alatinidae sp. Z8VKAUB7J3 | reverse complement strand
GGTATCTTTTCAAAATTCACAAATAATACCTCCTTGCCCATCAGGTTAATCGAGCCTTGATAAAGTTTGCCTACTGAAACTGTAAAACTTTAAAGAAAGTTTAAATAATGTGGTCATCCCATACTCTTTTTAATAAAAGGAAGACTGTAATAGCGCTGCATCGTGGAAACGATACTGAAAAACTGCCTGTATGACTAATCTTTCCAGCATATAGTTGGAGCTTAATTCTTCCTAAATGTGAGACACAATCATAGTAGTTCTATTATCTCTAGCACTATTAAATATTGCTTTGAATGAATTACATCAAAACACTAGTGTATAACGGATTGTCCCGTGTCAGAAGTTAACAAATTTAGAAAGGAAAATATATTTAGGGGTTCAATCCACGTATTTTGTGCCGCTCTTTACGCCCATGTCAATCTACTCCGCAAAGTTCTCACGACCTCTTTAAGGCTTTCGAGCCCTATGGGAGTTGCTAGCCAAAGGCTGATCCCCCCCGCCCCCCCTTTCTCGCCAACTACTGACTCGTGCGCTCACTCAGACCGTCACATGAATCATTTCAATGCCAGTGATTAAACTGCACGGAATCACAAACTTGTATCGTGATTTTCGAATGTCGGTGGGCTCGTGGCACGTATGCTACTTTAGTGTTGACGTCACAAAAAAAGACGATACGCACTGCGAATGTCATGTCATGGGTCATGACGCACGTAGCTAAAACATAGCACAAGACCGCTCACTTCGATACTCTGGGTTTCCATATGATATTACAGTCCATACCATAAAACAAATACATAAATATAAGCATGTACCAATGTTCGGTGTTTAATGTTTGACCCTCGTAGGACGACACTTGTTGGAGAGAGAGGGGTTACATCGTGATATTTCAAAAAAGCAAAACATTAAATTCTTTACCAAAAGGCAGACTAGCTGCCAGATTCAACTCGGACTCATTAATTTTGTTTCCAATAAAATACTCCTCGTTTTAAGATTGGACGGAGACGAACATGCCACGTGAAGGTCATTGCCTCACCCTAAATTAATAAATCTGACCAGGGATCTTTCACGTAGGTTGAAGTTCTATGATCCGACCCCTAGATATGTCTAAATAAATTTAATTGTAGAAGCAATTTAGGGTTCGAGTCTCTCACATGTGTGTCTTTGTTTTTAAGCATAATCATTAGGTTAATATGAGCTCAAACAGGCCATTCCCATCTGTCGGACCACACCAAAATCTTAGCTTCCCAGCAAATTATGACTTGCTTCGTTCTTGAAGGTACCTTCTAATCGGTGAAAGCGATTAACGCCCATAAGTAGGGGGCTGGGATGTTTAAAGCAGTCTCAGCTGTGTGTGGATATATTTTTTGCACGCCAATGTAGAGAGGGAATGGCCATAATAGGTGACGTTTCGCTGTGTAGCACAGTCATACTCCTTCCATAAACATAGCAGTAGAAACTAAGGAGGACTGAGAGACACCCTAATTTCCCCAAAATAAGAGTGCTGTGAACTCACTTGGCAGGTTTTGTTTAAGAATCTTATCGACTCCTCACTATTACTTACAAGAATTGTGCTGTGTCAAGTTGCACAAATACAATAAGTAGACAATCACAACTTTTATCTTCTCGCTAGTGAAGGCCATAGCCTTTGCAGACATTACGCCCTCCTTGTCTGCTTACTGCATTTGCACTTGTGATCAACATAAACAGTTTACATATACTCTTGGGTGCCTAATAGACGGGGGGGAATCCCCAAAACTTAATAAACGGGGGGTAGTAAAATGAGCAAAAGGGAAGTCAAGAATAAATGTTTAGAATCAACTGCAACTCCCTAAACGTAGGGTAATACAACACAAACAATTACCGGTTATTGGAAGTCATAACAGTCTCCTACATGCCATTTTGTAAAAATGTTCTCCTCATCCTCCTGCTCAATGAGAGTATTATTGCTAACATGTGTAATGTGCATCTTACCACTTCTTCCAGCCTCGTAAAAGGCCACCGTCATCTTTTAATGTTTGATTTTCATGATATTCATAAAGACATTTTCTACTTGCCCACCAAAGTGCCTCCTCAAAAAATTGTCATGGGTGGGAGATTACGTAAAAATTAATAGGTGAGGGGGGGGGCTGGAATAAGAATGTCCTAGGTAGCAAATTTTTGAAAAAATATTTAGCAGGGGGTGGACGTCTAATAGGCACCCCAAGAGTAACCAGAAACAACCACCTGCTCTAGGATAAGGTCAAATTTGTCAAAAAATGCAAATTCTTTTAGGCTCTCCTCCCCACTGTTGGCAATTGCACCAATAGATCTTATTGTTCAAGAAAAATAGAGTACTTTCCCCCAGTACTGTTGTAAAAGAAATAACAACCAAAGTAGCAGCTAGTGCAAGTGATGAGTTATAAGAGTTTAAATTGATGGAAATTGCCACTGCACTCAAATAACTATATGTAATCTTTACCCTTAGTATTTGGAATAGAAATGCATAATAATATGAAAAAGATTCAAATGCAGTTTGTCAGTTTCACATGCATTTGTAATAAATATTTACTTCTGCCTGCAGAAATTTTAACACTCCACTAGTTCTTATAGGTAATTCCAGAATTCCAATTCTGGGCATATTAGGAAAGTAACCATATTTTATGCTGCAAGCTACCCCCCCTCCCCACCCATTAATTAGTAAAACACATAACCAAACTCTTTACAGATGCTGCAATTGAGTCAACTTCAATACTGCTGTAGCCTCCACCAGGATTTGATTACAGCGAGCAGGAGGGGGAAAGGGAAACCCCTCACCGAAAGACCAATGATGAGCAACGGGCACAATTATTAAAACCACCTAACAGGCTGACTAACAAATAAAGTGTATCTATTTAGGCTACCAGGCATAGAAGCAAGCCACACAACAGGAAAAGAGAATACTGTACTATCACTGTACATACAGCATAGCAAATTATGACATTTATTAAGCCTGCTAAAGATGCCAATTTCATATTAACTGGAACTTGACCCTTTTTGGACAGTATATGTTTGTACATATAATAAAAGGGCAATTCAAAACATTGCTCAAAAACCTTTCCTGAAATCTGTGAACTTCAAAAAAGGAAGCATTCGGGATCAAGCATTATCTATTGCGACAGGTTCAAGCTGGCTTTGATAGAATATAACATGAAAGACACTAATGCATTTTTAAAGTACAGTGATACTAACTAGTGACAAGAAAGACACATATTCCCAATAACTTCAGAGGGCAGTGTTAACCTTCTACAGGCAAAGACAAAACAGTGAGCAGGCTGTACAAATTAAGAGCATTTTCAGCTTCCTGCAGATGAAGTTACCAAAGTCTCCCCTCCTCACTTGTAGCAAGTTCACAAAAGTTGGGTTTAAATGTTACACTAAAATATCATTTATTGGACTACATAGTAAGTACTGTAAGGGTAGATGATTTCTCATTTAGCCATAAATCAGAGGGTGAGTCTTAATAAAATTCTTGTCTCTACACATAACCGATTTATATGGGAAAGTGATACTGTTTGAAGAGAGCTGGAATTGCAAGCAGCTACTTAACTCAACACCCACCCACCTGACCATTGGACATCCTGTGTTAGCAGTAACAAGCTCGTCAATTAACATACTTAACAATGGTAAAAGAATCTTGGAAGACGCTTGAAATTACAAGAGAAATAACCATCAGTGGTGTGTATGCCTTTCACAGAAATGGCAGTTGAAACGTCGAACTGATTAAAATTGACCTAAATTGAGCACTGTACTGCAAATTATGAACCACAATTATGAACCGAGATAGTACCACCTTACCATGGTGACATCTGAAGTTTACTGCTCCTTAATGCATTAGAAAGCATACCTTGGATATCCCCATATAAGGGCTACCAAATTACTTCAAAGTAATGAATAAACTTGTGGCAATTGTGAGTTAGTCTGAAAATTTTCATGCATTTTCAGCAACTAGAATTTTTTTCAGATTAGTTAAAATTGATATTTGAGATGCAGACATGAAATTGACGGGGTGAGAAACGGTGTTCATACTTATCCAACAATACATCTGGTTTTTTCTTGAGAAAGCGGGCGGTCTGAAAATCTATAATTCTTGATGACGTCTTACGAATTATAAACAGAAACTGTACACTTGAACAACACTCTATTGTGATTGACCTGACATGATTAAGTGTTCTGAAGAATGAAAGCAATAACTATTTTGTAACAAAAACCCCAAGCTGTACCCTACTATATATAACATTTGATCTGCAATCTTAAACGGAGAGCTAAACGTCTCTGCTTTTGTCAACAGAGACGTACGTTTTAATCCTAAGCTCTTCACGACACAAAGTGTCATAACTGCCAAGGACTAGACGGTACATACATCAGGTCCTCAACTGCATCCGCTTTGGACATAAAAGAGTTCACCATCTGCCATTTGTCATAGTCGATGCTTTATACTTACCAGTGTTCATGCAAGGCAAGCTAGAACATGCAAGCCAATTTTCTTAAACTGAATGCTATGCTTCGCTTAATGCATTATATACGAACAACAACTGCCCAGAATGGACAAAAATCCTTTAAAGGCTACTTCAAAAGGTTACTGCATTTCGACAATGGCAGAAGTGTTCTTTTGCTATGCGTTAGCACAGTTCAATCAGCTGATTAAGACGAGATACCTGTAAATCGCACTCGAGATGTGGGAAGGGACAGGCAATGTGACCTTGCAACTTCATCCAAACACTAACGCGAACTCATAGGAAGCTTGGTATCTGTATTCACGGGCCAAATGTTAAAGTCCTGCCAAATGTTAAAGTCCTGCCAAATGATGCCTGAATGCAAACTGGCATTTTCTGGCACGCTGCGATAGCAACTTTGCATTGTGTCTGGAATGAGTAATGTCACGCACATTTTGAGAATAATAAGGGCGACGGGTTTCCCCAGAAAAACATCTAGGCACATCCCAAAAACCAGTAATAACCCATAACAACATAAAATTAGGTATGTAACTGCAAAGAACTTTCTATTATATTCAGCAAACTATCGAAATTCATATACATAACTCTATATAACTTAGCTATCTCTCTGTATGTGGAAAGTCCCATGGGGTCATTTCTACACAAGCACTCAGGCTTTCGACAAGGTCCATTACAGCATTCTTGACAGAACTTTCCTTTCGTCTAAAAATTAGACTTCAGTAAATAAACTTTCAAAATACATTACAGTTTTACAATTAGTCTAATAGACATTGTGAACAGCGAGTCCTATGTACAAGCCAGACCAGTAACACGTAGGCAAATGATACATGGCTGTAATAAACATCAGAATTTCAAACGAACAGAAATGGCCATAAGACGACCCACCCTCCTACTCTTATCCCTCTATACTTGTTGGGCCAGATTAAAGAACCAATACCCTATTTAGTACGAGAAATAGCTTTCATCCTATACATATACACAGAAAAACAACCCTTTCAAATTTTCTTTATGCTATAAAACTTTAGGGCAAGTGCAAGACCAAAAAGAAGCTTTCCCACAAGATATCAAGTAACACGACTTGCCAAAAACAGAAGAATACGATCCAAAGTGCAAACTGAAAGCGACTTATATTACATGTCCTGACGTTCATTTGGGTTATTTAACGACTTCTTCACTATGTGAAAGTGCAATTTGCATAGAGTTCATCACAATTCCTTAAAGACAGTATTAAAACGATAAAGGGTTCGGCGATATCAGTGACATCTTGTACATAAAACACCCCACATTTAAAATCGCTTGGACAGAAACTTGTAACCTAGCTGTGATATGACCAAAGCTTGGAATTGGGACGACAGAAATTAATCCCTTTGGACCGCTTACAAGCCCATTCCTAGTAATAACTAATAACTCACCTTACTAGATCGACTTCTGTACATTCTCAACACTGGCTAACAGTCTCCCCCTTAAACAACCTTGGCTTCAACCACCAGCTTGCACTAACCACCATCATTGGTATGTTACCGAGATGACAACAGCCTGGCATTGCCTATTCCAGCTCGGCAAGCCTAGGCAAACACATCCTTCACGGCAACAAGTCAGTGCCTAAGCTAGAACTAATGAAGCTCTTTGCTATCTTCTCATCTTTTAACGGTAGAAGCAATCAACTAACTCCGCTCACGTTTGTCGAATTGTCCGAAAGTGAAACGAGAATCTGTGACTCTTGTCAATAAGGTGAGAATATCATTGACAGAGTTCTTCGTGAAATTTATCGCTCTAAGAACAAGAATATCGCCTTAAAACAAGTTATCGTGAAGAAACTACTTTAGTTTAGTATTACTGTAAGTAAAGGTTAAGATAAAGTACGACGAATGCCCGCTTGAATTATCGTCCCCGTTCAATATGGTGGATCCAGGTGAAGAAATTTTGTACACTGTACATTCGATTCCATAGTTGGAAGGGTAAAAATTTCCACTATTTCGAAAATACTCTGCTAAATTACCAGCTACAAGATATAGCTGTCATTAATATACAAATTTATCAGGTTGAAACCTAACTAATTGCTTTCCAGTGCTATCGAATTGGCAGTCACAACTGAAGAAGGGAATAATTCTGACTGAAGATAGTTCGTGGATAATGCACTCCTGCTTCGCTTTCGCAAGCAAAAAGTGTCATGGCAAATACAAGACAGGCTTAAATCAGTCTCTGCCTTCTTCCGCTTCAAAGACATAATACTAGAAAACGAGCATCTCTTACTACTTGCTTTCCTTTCCTCGAGTCCAATTTCCATCTTTCTTGTCTTCTCTATCAGCTCTTCGCAGCAATCTAAGAGTTGAAGGATGGGAATCGATCGAAGTTTTCGGTTGCTTCCAAAACTTGGACTAGGTGGCGGCGCTGAAGGACAGGGCCTTTCGTCGTCCTTTAATGTTAGGTCTACAGTAATTTCCATCGAAAACAATTGTAGATAGGCTTGTCTACCATCCACTGCTAACTAAATTACGAGAAAATGATCCAACAAGGCATAATACCGCACAAAATTCACGATTCTTACTTCTTGTGCTTCGGTCTAAAGTTACAGAAAAAAAAATTCATCCTCCAAGGAACATCCCCGCAGAAGCCACTACAAGTCACTTGCGCCATGACATTCAGCCAATCAGAGCCGAGATCACTGATCATCTATTGAAAATTTTACCAATCACAGACAAGCATGAAACAGATTGGGAAAGTCGACCAATAGCAAAGGAGCGGAAACTAGTCAGATCTGGACAATTGCTCTTCACAGACGTCACAGGAAGAAAACTGATACGCCCCCTATTACATGTTGCACAAGGAGCCAGAGGGTTAGAATTACAGCCTTGCACAATGGTGCACAAGGTTGGGAAATTCACCGCGTATGTCTAAACAAATTATTTTCGAAACTTAGAATATTGTCGTCCACACGCAGAATTATAAAAAAATGTAAATCCTTGAACGGAAAATTTTGTTTCCCAGCTAAGAACTCGTTTTCTTGCTGTTCCACTCCCGAAGTAGTTACTGAAGCAGGCGGCATTCTTTATTGGTGAGGTCACACCGAAAATGTTCTGAGTGATGAAAAATACTCGGCCAAATTTAGATACAGCTGACAGGGGTGTGAGTTGGTTATGGCAAGGCCATTTTTGGCATACCCTTTAACGTGATTACACGGAATCGATTGTCTCTCGTGGGATTCTAACCACAGAAACTATTGAGCCCAGCAGCCAATTTAGTCACTAAGTCCACGTTTGCTGAAGAGTGCTATAAATTTTTATTGAGAGAGTGGCGTTTGTCATATAAATTGTGTTTATTTCTTCTTACGACTTGTATTGTTCAGGAACCGCGGAAGGTGTCCAGGATTGGAGAGGCTAGATTTGGAGGGGTGTAGCTAAATAGGTCCCAGCTCTCTATTGCTAAAAAATATGTTTTAGATGCTACATCTCGTTAGTAGCATGTTTTTATCTTGCGTCAAGACATGGGAAACAAGCGTTGCTTCTGCTTTTCTCCAACGCTGCTTCCATTTTCGTTTTGTACTTGGTAAACAAGTTAGGACTCTTAATTGGCAATTTATTGTACATTGTATTTGTAATATACAGAGTAGTTCAGTATGACGTCACATGATGATCATTTAAAGTTTTACAATATTTTGAATTCATTGCATTTTTCGTGTTGATATAATCTTGAAACCGATATTTTTAGCAATTGTCAAAAGACGCCCTTTCAAACTTTGAATCATGCCCACCAAAACCCTTCGCTAGATTTCAACTTCTGGTCACTGTCATTGTCGTCATCAAAATGCCCACCGTTGTCATTAACACCATTAGCAGCTGCGCCGCCGCTACAAGAGCAATCATGATCGTCTTCACCACCTCAAGCACCATTATCACTGACTGTCATAGTAATCAACACCAATAAACCATCAGTACTGTAATCATGTTCAACGGCGTTACCACCGCAGGTCATTCTACAAGCACCAGGAGTCCAGGACTACCATTATCACTGTCGTTTTGGCACATTTTGCTAATGATCCAGTCGATGTTTCCGGTAAAAAGCGTGGTTTCGGGATTCCATTAGTATAATTAACCGGGGATCATAAATGAAGTTAGTTGGCTTGGGCAAATGATTGATTCAGTTTTTAAAAGTGACGTAAGCTACATGGTCAGTTTGTTAGTTAGTTAATTAACTGAGTAGGGTCGAATCCAGGATGGTTTCTGAGGTGGGAGAGGGCCATTTTTGACGAGAAATGCCCTAGACATGTGTGCAGTAGGGCATCCTAAGGAAGATCCAGGGACATTAAAAAACCTATATTTGAGGGCATTTAGAAGCCATGCATTTGACGTACATCGTGGAATGCTGAAGATTGCAAAAAGACGTGCAGGAACAGAGGGGTAGGGGTCTGGATGCTTGAAAGTCCCCTTGGATCCCCCTGGTTATCTAGTAAATTATAATCAAGAATATGCTAAAGAAAAACTTAACATGGCTCAAAAGGAAGTATTCATCCTTCTTAATTATTCAAAAGTCACTGCACAAGTATTATGTATCTGGTCCAAGAGTAGTTATGAATATGACCCCTTTTGGAACCTTGATGATAGTACTCGTCACCAGAGGTCCAGCCCTGAAAAATCAACTTGGGGACTGTGAGCATACAAACATCGAGATCCTAGTTTGCCTTTTTTCCAGTCTTTTCTTTAATTGCTTCCTTAGGCCTTTCTCAGAAATGGTAACTTCTCCTTAAGTTATATTTGGCTTACAGAGAAAAAAAAGCTTGATCAATTTTTTAAGTCTGATTCTTTTAGAGGTCATCAGTTTAAAGAATTGGTACATAAAAATTGGAAGTTTTTAGTTTATTTCAAATGATTTGTTGTCTAGCGAAGTCAATCATGTCACCTACTATTTGACCAGAGTTACTCAATATAAAGACTGTGTTCTTTGAAAGACTGTGATTTGACCACATTATGAAAGTACTGAGAGGGCAGTCTTAAGTACGTTTCGTAAGTGTTTGTGACGTAATACGACGTCATAACGGCGTCAGCATGACTACGCAGTTCCATGTGCATCAAGTTATTTGGTAATTTCTATAATTTTTTTGCTTGACAAACTTGGAAGCACATTGCTTGATCCCAGAGGGTAATTCTAAGTTCTCGTTTAATTTTTTAAAGTAGACAAAGAAAGCTGATTTGTGTTGATAGTGACATAGGAGGAAAAGCTCGATGATGAAAACTTAGGACCACGAGAAATCGAACCCAGTCCTTCGTTGTTGCGACTTCGATGTCGTAGCCATTACACCATGAACCCATACTACTGAATCACGGACATTTGGGATGCCATTTGCTTCAGGTGACTTCATTACAAAGTTAATGAGTTTTGTTTTGCCAAAATAGTTCATTTTAGGAAAGAGAGGATTTGAAGTGATTAATGACATAAACAGAACCGGAGATCAAAGCCTTCGCGAGGTGCACTCTACAAAATCAGATAGGGCAAACTAAAATGTCTATTTTCTTTAGAGACCACATTAGTTCCCAGCCCTCAACGGATGAATATTGACAATCAGTTCAAAACAATTCTGTGACAAAACCTCTCTGTGCCATGTAACTTGACCGTAATATGGCTGCCATCTGGCCAATTATTTTTACCGTGGCCATTGAAAATTGTAACTTGACCGTGAAATGGCTGCCATTTGGCCAATTATTTTTACCGTGGCCATTGAAAGTTGTAACTTGACTGTAAAATTGCTGCCATCTGGCCAATTATTTTTACCGTGGCCATTGAAAGTTGTAACTTTACTGTAAAATGGCTGCCATCTGGCCAATTGTTTTTACCGTGGCCATTGACAGTTGTAACTTGACTGTAAAATTGCTGCCATCTGGCCAATAGTTTTTACCGTGGCAATTGAAGTTGTAAAATGTTTTGGAGAAGAGATGATTTAAAGTCATTAAAGTTAAAAGATATCACAATAAGATACATTTAACTTGATTCGACCAGGAACAAAAACTTTCAGAACACGTACTGTACCAACTGAGGTATGCTGAACCTGAAGATAACATAGGCCTACTGTAATTTTTTTTATTTTCTTTTAAAAGCAACCTATTTGAGGCAAATTCACAAGATTTGATGATTTGATGTCATCATCAGGATTCGCTTATATGAATATGTTCAAATTGTTTTAAAATACAATCATGTCAAGTTTGATCACCATGGCAGCACTACGCTAAATTTTACGGAGGGACGGCGTACCAGCCCGCTTTCCCTCTCCCGACTATGCATCCAGCACAAGCTCCCTTTTGATAAAAATCAGATTGATTAGTTACATTCTCAGTAAAATATGTCATTGTGATTTCGTATTATAAATGGCTAGCAAGATAAAATGTGATTGATAAAATAGCTTAAAAGATTAAAACAATACAACATTTGAAAATACAATAAAATTTGTTCATGCGGTATGAAAATGCTAGTGAGAATGCGGGAGATTATAGAAGTGATAGAAGCGAGGAGTAGAGAGCATGAGATAACATGAAATAAAATAAATTAAAATAGTTTAAGGTTGTCCGCGTACTCATTAAAACGTATATCAAAATAAGGATTAAAAGACCTTAATAATAAAGATTCGGCTATCCTCAAGTTTCTTGTCGATGCGCACTTCAAAATGCTTTTAAATCCTTTTAGAACAGCGTTTGTCGGCTTAGTACCATGTTTAACCATGTGGTGTTCAAAAATTTTCCTATCCTTATATTTATGCTGCTGACTACGCTTGAGAAGAGAGTGTGTGGTATACCCAATGTAGGAGGCTTTACATCCTTCCTCAATGCAACTATACTGGTA
>JAAAKM020005057.1:0-11301 GCA_010016025.2 Alatinidae sp. Z8VKAUB7J3 | reverse complement strand
CGACGATAAACGCATGCGCAACTGAATAATTTATACGATCATGAAGGCTTCAATTTTAACATGGCTTTTATGACAGAGTTTGACTTTGACGTTCAGAACACAGCATCATGTATCTATACCCAGATATTCTGCTGTCACTCGGAAATAGCAAGGTTTAACACTACATCTGCCAAATAACTCTATATGCGGCGAAGCCCTGGTCGGTTCCGAAAGGTTTCCCCTTGATTTCAATTCTATTTAGCCTCGGTTACATCATCATCGCGCTACTTAGACGGCAACCATTATCCGGTAGCTTCAGTGACAGCACCAAGAGACCAAATTATGCCAACCAATATCATCACAGAGGCTTTATACAAAGTTTTTCATAAGTTAAAGTCTTCCAAACAGACGTCTTTCAGTGACGTCTTGAGCAGCTTCAGCGGCTTCAGTGGCAAAACAGGAAGAACATCTCCCAGAGTTTTATTTATGACTTAAACATAAACTTGTAGCTGTAACAAATTGTAAAACATATAAGGGATGTTCAGTAACCACGTATTAGGTTTCCAAAAATGTTATGCTACATAGAGTTTCATTTCTTAAACAACTTTCATTTTTACGTTGAAAATAAATTATATTTCTTTTCTGTACCTATTTGTAAGGTCTTTAAAATTTATCTCTTGATTCCTTATTAACCTCTACCTCACTAATACGATCATCCCGTAAAAGCAACCATCTCGAGCAAACATGTGTAATCGTATCACCGGCTTTCCTGTGTACTTGATTGTAGATTCATACAATCTAATACCAGATTGATCTTTAAAATTCCTGTTTGAGTTTCAAGCAATGAAAAAGCCTTTTCAACGTAACGTGTTATCTGTACGACAGTTCTTTAAATATAGTACTATAGCTTCCTATTTTCAGTTTCAGTTTAGAGACCCCCCATTGAAATGCAAAGCATGTTTGCCTGTGGTAGCTAACAGCGACAAGTATTGAAGAGGCGATAACAGGATTTCAGCTTCCTTTATTCAATCCAGAGTTATCGAAAGACCTTAAGAAGTTGATGTGTAGACTTAACGCTCAAATAATTACAGCATATCGAGGGACGGGGGAACAGGGGGCAGAGGGGGCCATGCCCCCCAAAGATTTGCCAAATCTCAATTTTTTCCCTGACACTTGTCATCTTCATCAAAAATTTAAATTGATTGTGACAGACATTGCGTCACATTCACAGCAAGATATGCATATCAACACGAAACACCTCTTTCCACACAATGACCAAAGGCAACTTAGTGGAATGTAAAAAAATAAATTTGAACCCAGCCTACTTGGCAATCTCTCAATCACAGACAGCCTACTTGGCCCCTCCTCCAAGCCGTCTTACCTTTCCCCGTCGCTGGTAACAACTCTCCCACGATCCAGTCTCGTAGAATCAAGGTGGCTCATGCAGTACCCACTTGAACCTATCTGACGTAATCACTGCCAAGCCTTATCTGGAGGAAGATCGGATGTCTGTTTCCCAAAGTTGAGATTGTCGTGTACACATCCTTCTTAAATACTTGTTATTGCTAGGAGAAATCTCATTTCAGAGTTTGATATTTGTTCATCTGGTGTGATCAAACAATGCAAATTAGAAGAAAGATAAGCAAGACCACTTGCAACTGACATCCCTTATTGTCCCGGTCTTTGAGTCTCTTTAAACAATCTATCAATGTGCTTGTAATAGGCAGTTGTGATTATTCTGACTACGGTACATCAAATGCAAATATTAGATAAATTTGTTTAAAAAAGGATGTAGTGAGAGAAAGAACTTTCAAAACGAGATTTAAGTAATAGGAGTGAGGCAGATGATAAAAGCAATGAGTTTCGTTTAGGTTTTTTCACGTTTGCTTCTGCGTCTGCTTATAACATTGGCCCTTGTGACTCAAAATCATTCTTTTGGTTATGTCAGATCTTCTTCTTTTGTTCTTTTGCTTTGTGATAGATCATACCCCATCGAGTTCCACCGTTTTCTATGCTGGGCTTTGTCTTCAGATCTTTTATCAGATTATCTGGTCTTTAAATTGTTTGATAATGCCATCCTTTTCCTTCCCCCTGAAGTGCAATCTTCAATACAGCCTTCAAGCACATCTATCAACAGACCTAACATGAAATAGTGATCTTCTCTCACAAGCTATAGCACTTCCTTGATGCCTTTATTTTCTCCACAGCGTATTCTTCACGCTCTCCTCTAGAAACACATCTTACAACTTTCCTGGCGCTTGATATCAGCTATTTTTAGCGTCCAAATAAAACCATTGCGTACTTAGATACTCATTGATAAAGTTATGAACACAATTTCCAGTCTGAATATACCTTATTAGAAGTGGCCAAATTTGTTCTACCAATCTAGCCTTGGAACCTGCCATCTACGGGGATTCACTATCTGAATAGCGTTAATAAGGGTGGGGAGGAAGAGGATGCTATTCATGACAATAAGTTACTTTGGGGTAATAAAATTTGTCATTTAAACATTACACAAGTGCGGGGTTGTTTCTAGAAAGTAGCAAACCCTGCGTTAGTTTATTATTTAACAGTCACTAACGTATATTCAGAGCAACGGAGTTACCTATCTGTTCTCTTGTGAAATATTGGGTGGTATGAGTGTTGGACAACCTGTTGGAAATCCAATGGCTTTGGGAATTATAATTAATTGGTCAGGATTCAGATTTACAGCTTGGAGTAATTGACTCCCTTATAAAAGACCCTGCCCTTTTGCAAGGTAAAATTGTAAGAAAGTAGGGACATGATAAACATTACCAATTTCTTGTAACTATCCCCAACTTGAGTTGGGAAAATCATTTATATATATATATATATATATATATATATATATTCTTCGGTTACACAATTTTTGGGCTATTTCAATATCAACAAACGAGAGGCAGTGGTAGTAAGAGTAAAACTTTTGGTATTCCCTTATATAAAAACATTTACTTAGTATTCTAGGGAAATGTTCTCTGGCTGCCAGTAAATTACCAATAAAAGTATATAACCATTTTTGATACACACCTGTCATCCTCAAAGTCAACTATCAAAGCTTTCCTGATATATAATGAACCTACATCTTCGAAATTACATATTATGATTGTGAGACAGTAGCGATGCCAGGGGGCGGGGGGGGCTTAGATAGGAGAGGATTGAGGTGGCTGAGGGTTTACATTCCTCACTTTCTCCAAAGATCAACTTCTCATCTCATCCAAATCTGATAAGAACAACGGATTACAACTTCGATAGCTGAGGTAGTTTCGTGTTTTAAGATATTCTTAAGCCTTTGCAACTCGCGTGCTTTTATCCACTTTTTGAGACCTGGTACCGCCGCTGTCGGGAGCAGAGAAGTGCTGAAGATACTTACTGTGCGTATCTACAATAAACATAATGAAAAAAAGACAAAACACACAGCGACCAGAAATAAGCACGTACAAGAAATAAAATTTCTGTTTTTCAAAATGATTGAAACAAGACTTACATCACAATGTATGAATGTACAACACGCTCTTGGTAATCCAAAACCTAAAATAACGATTGACCAAGCAATTATTTTGAACAAGAAGCTTTTTGAAAAATAATCTCTGAAAAGAAATAGCCAAAAGCTTCTCAATTCAAGACATTGCCTTCTCAGTTGTTCTTAATGATACAAAGAAGAACACACAAGGGCTACAGTGACGAGTGAGGAGTGGCAGTCGCCCTTGCCCCCACTCTTTAGCCAAAAGTATTCATATACATAAGTCATATACATAAGTTATATCTTGTGTACTACTCAAAGAACATTTTACGGTATTTCTGATCTTTCCTACAATAAAATATCTGTAGCAAACCTACATATGGAGAGCTTAACTTCCTTTAATTGATTTTACCTCCCTCCCAAACATTTATAGCATGCTATGGCTGCTAATACACCACTTCCTTTCCAATAAATTCTATAATTTGACAGACAAATAAAGCATCTGTCTTTCTAGCTCTTGTTTACAAAATCAAAGGTTGATAAGCTAAAGCAATCTAGTACAATGTTTAGACTACCTTCAAACTAATCTCTGTGTAATCTCAATAATTTCACTTGCAGCAATAGTCTACGTAATAGTTCAAAACTATGATTAACCTATTTTGTTTTTTATTTTAACGATAAAGGGTTTAAGGTATACATAGTAGCTGAAACTATGTTATCTCAAACTTTTAGTAACTTTAGTAACTTTACCTGTTTTTGCATCCCTCTTGACCCAAGAGGGTTAATACCTTACCATCGCTCGAACCCTTTTAATTCAAACATTGGTATAAATTAGTATACAATACGTTCATTAGGGTGAAGGACAAAAAGGTTTAAATGAGGTCTCAGAAATTCGACATGAATCAGACTTTCCTTTTCTTCATTAATGATCCCTCACATACTGCCTTAAAATACTGCTTCTTATCCTGTTAAAATGCCCTCGATTTCCTTTTTATGCGAATGCCGGCCAAGAAATACATTGTCGTTTAATTTCAATTAAAGTTTCAGCCAACGTTTCTCAATTTGAAATCCAGCTCTTTTACAATCTTAAGTACACGACTTTTATCGATTTGCATAACAGCATGTATTTACTATTTATAAGGCTTTTAGTTCTTACTTCTAGAACTTGAGATCTAACTGTAGTTATTTGTTTTCTACTACTTTTATCACAATAGTTTAATAGTTCTAACGTATCTCTTTAGAAACGTGTAACTATACAAAGAGTTCAACCTAGTTTTTTACAACGTATCCCCTATATAAGATGGGAAATTTAAGTTTTTATTAAACTGTAGCGTAACAATACCTCCAAATAATTACAAATCCTAAGCAAGAGCTAAGAAACAAGTCATGATCGGGTAACGATGCCATTACTGTAAGAAGGAAGCCCGGGAAAATCAAATCTTCAACTCAAAGGGAATGTGGTTGATTCATTGCTTCGACTGTGCAAGATACATTCACACGTCTTTCACTTTAAAATCAGTTTTTCCAACATTTTCTCTGATTTACTTGGTTAATTATGCTATTAGCTCTTTATAAGAACATAGTATCTAGGAATAAAAATACTTGATATGTTAAATTTCTGAATTAACTATGAAATGTTTCCAACTCGACTTAGTGATATGTAGTCCAAAGTTTTTAGTACTATATCTTTTTTAATTTTGTTTCCCTAACTCCCACTGTTCTGGTCTGCATATGTGGAGTCTCTTTGGATCAAACCTGCAATTCCTTGCTTCCGTTAGGATATTTCATATAATTTGGAAACCAAAACACCCTCGGCAGACGTAAATGTTTAAAAAATACAGAGCTTTGAAAATTGTATTGTATTCTTGTATATGAAACGTGTGTACCAGCACATAAAATGTAAGACTTTCTAGGGACGATTTCTTGTTTTCAATATGGCTATTACACCCAAGCATACTGCAGAAACACAAGAGCCCTATTACTAAATATCTTTACCGCTGTTCTTTACTGATACGTTGCCGGAGTAGGAATATCAAATGTCGAACAATCGGTACATTTTTTTTGCTACTTCTAGAACATTTTTACTTACTTATTTATTTACTTTCAAACTTATTTTGGTGAGATATCCCCTTTCATCTAAATTTGATATTTACGTCTCGTGATTTGCGTTAAAAATTATACCTAATTCTTGAATAATTAATCTAAATACGAACAATATCCTATTGGTTTCGAAGAATGATCGTAAAACTAAACATTCGACAAACCGCTTACGTTTAACAATCCCCTCCTACTTGTGGAGCAAGATGCCTTCAAGTAATGTTGTACAGTACGTATGTGTGAGTGTTGCTGGCAGTGGGGGTGGGGGTGGGTGGGGTACCTATAAGACGTTCCGGATCTACAAATGGTAAATATATAATGAATCTACATATTAAAGTAAGGTGTGTTCCCTAAGTATTGCTTACGTTGTGTATTTGGCCTGATGTCTTAATTGGAATAGATTTACTATTCCAAAAACAAGCAATGTCCCAGGCGTTATAGAGTTAACATAACTCGTTTCTAAGAGGAGTGATCCTGTGATATAGTAATATGGGCTTTCGGTTGAATAAATCAAACAACAATACAAACACATTGCTTTCTATTGCCTTAATTTTCACCTCTTTGTTTGAATGCCAAATATACCCCATTCATGAAGCCGAGCTAGTTCCTTATATGTTGACATCTGGTGACATTGCAAAATAACCGGGCCGCCATTGCTGAAGACAGGTAGATCCTCTTCCAATGCGCCGCAGGAGAGGAAAAACAAGCATCAAAACCCTAGTGGATTCTACTCAAAAACCACTCACATAACCCCTTGAAGACCCTAGCATAATTATTAACATATTCTAGCCTTGTTTCAAGGAAACACACTACGCTTAAATGTATTACACTATATTTCTACAATAAGCTCTATTTCGCGTTTTATAACCACTAGCTATCACTCCTGTTCAGGCTGAACTTTTGATACTTCCATACAGCCAACACTTGTATTCTCTTCGTTTACTACTTGCGGAGGAGCTTTTAAAGGTAACTCAGGAGTACACTCCGGTAATTCGTACTCAACGTAAATCGGACTATGAAAAGGTGATTTCTCAACATCATCCTTCTCATAAACCGGCCATAGCAAGAATACTGAAAGTTGTAATCCACCTATTGCAAAAATTACCAAACCCATGATAACGAAAACGTCTCGATATAATGTCATGTTGTGTTTTTCCTTTTTTTCTTCTTTTCTATGAAATGGTGTCTCGGGAAGTTTACTCCTTTGACCACTTTGGAGAAGGTCACTAGAATTCCTTTCTGCACTGAGTGTTTTGTAGATTCCAGGGACCATAAACCCATATGTAACACACAGTACTCCCGTAATAAGAAAAACCAAACCGATGCTAAGTCCCCATGAAACAGATTTATTCTTTTGGCAGTAGTTATAGTACAATGATTTACAGCAAGACGTCTTTTGTTCGCTTTCGTCTTTGTTTTTATTGTATAATTTATGGTGAAATATACGTAAAATTCCAAGCCTTTCTCGACTTTTGTGATTATTAAGCAGAGGTGAATCCATCTCTGAATCTTCCTCATCATCCATTTTCGTAGAGAAAGACAATCTCCTTCAAGTATCTGGAGATCGTCTAAACGCCTTGCTCAGTTCTGGTCTTTCCTAAGGGTCGAAGTATATTAACTCTTTCAAGCAACAACCTCAATTCCAACATTTCTGTAAACCAGGCAACAGCCACTGGATTGTCAGTGTGTTGCATTTAAAACAGCGTCATTTATTTGCCGATATGAGTGAAGTAGGCATAAATAAAAAGATTGTTGCTTCCTGATAGAAGTACTCAAAAATGTAAACAGACGCAGAACTTAGCTTTGATTTATCTGTGCGAAAGCTTCCTCAGCGGTTTTCATATAACTAGCGAGACGAAGGTTAACGAAATAGCAGTAAATGTTTCAATTTTCACTCTAAAAGTTCCTTTTTCGTTGTAAACATATGAACAATGCTTCCATGCTCAACTGCAGCTGATATTGCTTTGCAATCACCAAATAGTGTAAATGTTATTGATTCATTTACCATTTGCTGCTACCAGGCGATGCACAAGTAATGGATCTGCTCTTGACAAAAATACGTAGTTTAAAGGAAGGACAGTATCCGTTCGACTAATCCACTAGCCATACCAAGTGCTACATTTTCACCGAGGGAAGAACGGAGAGATCGTCTGGATCTCTGATGATCTTCTAATCTTTATGAGTAATTACAGCCTGGTTCTCCATAGCGATATGTCAAACATTATATCGAACTCTTGATTGTTAAAGACGAGCCAGTTTGTTTATTTCCACCTGTTGCAGCCCTAACTGTCTAACCAATCACAGTTTACCAATGACAGGTACTCTGAAGAGCAAAGACTATAGTCTAGTTCAGTATATTTGATTTGCTGCCTTTATTAAGAACCGTACCTTGTACAATTACGTGAGAACATTTGTTGTTTTTTCGATCTGGAGACCCGAGGAAAAAAATTTTTTTAGTTACAAAGAGTTTTCAGGCTGAATGAGAACGTGTTCAGATTTTAATCATGTTTACTCGTTTTGGTTGCCTTGCTATGCACTGGTAACCAAAACCACAAATTCATTAAAGCGTATCTACTCGTTTTGCCAACCTCTGTGTAAGGTGAGGATAAAAAGCGGGGAAATCATCAAGGGTATACATACATGATGCTAGAAATTATCTTGAACATATAACGGATATACTACCATTTTAATTTTTGGGATTGATCTATAAATAATCAAGATTAATCTCTCACAAATATCTCTTACATAGATCTATTTACTAACCTCTACTCCCTGTATGCTCCTTTTCGGCTACTGTAGACCAAGAAGGTTGCTCTGCACTCTACAAAACACCAGCATCGATGCTTCTAACTCGCTAAACTTCTTTTTGCATCAAAATATTTACTGCCTTCATGAAGCGTTAAACTCATTTCAAATTAAATAATGATCTCCATGCTCCTTTTCGGCTACTGCAGACCAAGAAGGTTTCTCTCCACTCTACAAAAAACAGCATCGAGGCTTCTACCTTGCTGACCTTCTCTTTAAATTAAAATATTTACGGCCTTCATGAAGCGTTCAACTCATTTCAAATTAAATAATGATCTCCGCAAATGTATCAATGTGGGAGTAGGTGTAAAGATGGGAATTCAAAGGAATACTCTGCAAAGAAAATGGGGAACGCGTAGGAAGTTATGTAATGACTATTTTATTCATGGTCACTTTTTGACGCTAAGGAAAAGACTTGCAGTGCTTTTCCTAAAAAGTTATGGAAGAACTCAAGCAGATTTACAACATAAGAAAGGGGAAGTGACGCAAAAAATTCCGACATATAATTTCAGTATTGTAGTTAAATTTATTACTTAGTTACTCTCTCTATCGTCATTATCATCATTATCACTAGTACTATTATATTATAACATCCTCAATACCATTAACATAATCATCATTATCATGATCATCATCATTATTATCATCGCCATCATCATCACCACCGCGATCACCGTTTGTTTTAACTACTACTGCAATCAGAATCTAATTAATCTAATTATCAAACTACAAAACATCGTCTGAATCATTTTGTTTTCTACATCATGACTAGTAAATTTAATGCCCCAGAGAAAAAATTGGGCCCGACTTAACTGTTGTATCAAATAATCTCAGTAAAAATAAAGCTCCAAACATCCCAGAACAACAGCAATACTGACGATTTTCAGACGTTAAAATCAAGTAGATCATACAAGCTGCAGTGGGACCAATGATTTTCTAGTTGAACATAGTAAGTTGTAGAGTGAGAGAGTATAACAAATGTTTGATGTGGAGACCTTGGCAATGAAAGGATTGGTCAAATTACCCTGGTCCACCCATTCTGAAGTCCTATCGGTAAGGAATATACATTATGCAACGGTTATCTCCGTTAATAATTTAAATGCACTTTGCATAAAAATGCATCATTTCAAACAATATAGAAACCTTCGTAGGCAGAACAGCAAAATATTTATGTCCTGAACATGATGAAGTGTGACAATGGACTTTTGAGAAAATTGTGATACCTTTAAATTTCATTTGTATTTCCATTGCTTTTTAGCAGGGTTTTAAAAGATATCTTATTAGAACTAATTACCAAAAATGTAATTAATAAGGCGCAGGCAATATGTTCATGTACAGTTTCTACATGATCAAAAAAGGAATTAGAAGTCCTTGTAATGACGAGAGTGCTATATCATTGGGTGAAATTTGTCAAAATATCAAGCCATGCTAGATTATTCTTTGTATTTACAGAAATTTCCGGAACGTTATATAACTTTTTAGAAGCATTTAAAACAGTGATTTTAATTAGTGAAAGAAAAATTCAGTATATACTCTGTAACGTATTATATAATATTCGTTAAACTTCTAGAATGTTCTACAGTTGGCATATATAAGTAGAATGATTTACTACAGTCATTGTGACGTAACGTAACGCAACAAAACATAAAATAACATGCGTTGAGGCAACACAGAGCTACATCGTCTCAACTGAGGTCGGTGGGAAGTTCTTGATAGTACAAATGGAATTAAAGGAGTTTGCCATTTACAACCCAAAGTACAACCAAATGTACTAAACGCAAATCTTATTGAGTACAACACGACTAGACAATAGCTTAATCTCTAAGCCAATATATACTTGTTGTAGCCAGTAGATTCGTGTCCGCACTTCCATGCCTTTGATCATTGGATTCTATTTTTCAATTATTTCAGTGCAGGTGGAGCAAAATTGTGCTGTTTTACTTTAGGGTTGCAGCTGTTGCTTCCGACAGGAACAAATACAATTGAGGAAGTATATTGTTAGATCCCTCTGCGTGACGTTAAATATGGCCTACACATGTTTGTAAATATTTGTTATAGTACCCTGATGATTTGACCGGCTTTGCATCAATGCAAAGTCATAAGAATAATAGATGATATAATTTACTCGTGACATTTCTAACAGGAACTCTAATGTTACGTGGATACTTCCAGACCGACTTAGGAAGAAAATTAACTTCTACTGTGATTTAAATACAATTTACATCGCTTATGCTGTTATTTACGTTGTGAATCAAGATCTGTGTATGACCTATAGTACTTCTGATTGATTGTTTAGTCTTTTTAAGTAGTACAGCTGTTCTGATAGAATCAAAATACTATTTGATCATCTATATCCTTAAACAACAAAGAAGTTGTAAACATTAAGATGGAACGTGTCAATTGGGTCAAATAGGATCACACTGGAATCTGAGGATATTCAGTGGAAACTATACGAGCCACTTCCCTTCTAGAAAGATCAATAGAGTACTAAATCGATGACGTCACAAAAACGTTTTTCGAGGAATCCCAATTATAACTACATCAAGGTGTTAACCCTGTCAACAAAAGCCAGCATGCAAATACCGCGTTGAAATCTCATATAAACTTTAAAAGACGGCCGTTTGAATTTGCAAAAACTCTTAAGGAAAAACTGTTAATTTCGTTCGGTGCATAAAATTATGAACTGGGTTCAAACAACAAGGTTTTGATAGGCACGATTCAAAATTTGAAAGCACGTATCTTAACGATTGTTCAAGATATCGTTCTCAAATTTGGACAGTTTATCTAAATCAACATGACACATGTAACCAGTGCAAAATATGATCAGACTTCTGATATTCATGAAATTGTGACGTTACACTTTAGTAATCTATGTTCATTTCGGTCGACTCCTTACTTTTTACGTTATCACCAATATGAGAATGTTTACAGATAACCAC
>JAAAKM020005052.1:0-11306 GCA_010016025.2 Alatinidae sp. Z8VKAUB7J3 | reverse complement strand
GGGATCCGGTTTTATATTCTGCTGAAACCAACTTTGAACAATGGGGTGACCAGAAAATCGACTACGATACTTTCTTATAAAAACGCAATCCTAACATGATATTAGTCTCATGTACACCTCCAACCTACAAGGGTTTGAAAGTTAACTAAAAATTCATATCCCTTGGACACCAATTAAACCACACGGCTCACAAACATATTTGAATGTACATACAAAGTTTTGCTTAAATTTCTTAAATGCTTTCGGAGATATCTACGAAACAAATGGATGCCAGGCGAAATCCAAATCTATGAGTAGGCGGTCAAACTATGACTGGTGAGTCTTTCTTAGGCGAAATTTTACCTACAAATACAAGGGACACATACTAAAACAAAGAGGCTTCGACGTAGTTTCTTACCACTCTAGGTGTTGCATATCTTAAAGGAATGTTTGAAGTTAGTTTGCAAAATTTATACATTTTGATGTATATGTATACGTTTTACGCATACACATAAGGAATAGTCACTAGACGCTGTACAGTGATCAGCCGTTACAAAAAGTACCAGCCACAGAAGCGACTATTTGACCAATTTGATGCATGATACACATATCTCACACACCGTTTACTAGTGATGACCAATCCAAGGCCCGAGCATGCGGCCCATGATCGCTTTTTTGAGCGCCCCGCTTAACATTTATAAAATTCACTTTCCTTTGGCCTGAGTTTAAAAGTCGGGCAACCCCTGCATCATTTTTATCTTTTTAAAAACTATTTGAGCAACTTGTACCCTATTTTTGCAAATATCAATTTATTTCATAGTCGCCAATGTACGAATGAGTGTGCTGCTATTATGGTCGTCAGGTAAAATACTTCTGACTGTTGCTTGCAGCAATATTGTTACTAAATTCTGTTTTTTTATGGAAACAATACCAGCTTTCCTCTGACTTCCTTTTAAATGGTTCACTGCTCAAATGTAAAAGGTGCATCTTCTCTTTATTAAAAGGAACTAATAGTTACAAATATTATATAGTCTAGAACTCTACAGGAATTTCATCTCAATTCCAAGCAGTTCAATTATCATGTTTCTTACTCATTTATTCTTTTGTTTACATTTTCTACTTTTTTCATTTTTGCCCATTTAAGGCACTGTAAATCAGTGTGCTCACCGTTTTATCACATTTACCTTTCTACTTTTCAACTCTGCTCCAGATTTAGTTTCAGAACATATATGGTCTTCTATAATTTTGAGAAAGATGGATATTTTGTTGGATATAGTGGTTTTGATACTCAGCAGCTTACACTTTCAGTATTTTTCTAAAAAAATACCCCAGGAATTGTAATTTTTCAGTAGGTTTTTTTCGCAGAATTCTGAAGCAACCCAAAACGTGTTACCTGTTTTTATACAAATCGTGGCGTACTTTCAACCTATCCGGAAGAAAGAAGTTGTGCCCAATAAAAATTTTAGGTTTAGGCTCCACAAACCTAACTTTACCAAAAGTTTAAATTTTGTCGCTAATGGCAAGCCTTTGAAGAAAATACGTAGGACCGTCAGGATGACCTTGATGAAAAATTTGTCGCGGCCAACTGGCCAAAAGGTTAGCCACCTTTTCACTATACAGTTGTCACATTTAAACGATTGGACGTCGAGACTTCTAACGAAACTCGGGGACTCTCAGAGAGTTTAGTATAGTAGCAGAGCTTGTCATCTCGATAATCAATGTAAAGTTTTATCGAGTGGAAAAAAATCGGCGGAGGGGCATCCTTAAACTTTATGGGGCATTTCCTCCTAATGCCCCCCCCCCCCCCACACACACACACTCCCGATACGGGCCCGATTGCAATTGCGGATGACGATCATGGATTTATGAAAACGAAAATTGTATGACGAAGTTTTTTAAGTCAACGCATGCGTTCGAATTTTTCAAAGTGAGACTTTAGGAAACTAAATTATGCGGTTGCCATGTACGGCTAATACAATATGGCTACCTCCCAGTAAACACAAGATCCATAGCTATCAATCGGTGATAGTATTTTATCACGTGTGCCATGTCAGTTTCGCACCTGGAGGAAAAGAGCGGACCAGGCCCTCCAACAGAGAAGCAAAAGATGTACAAGAATAAGTTTAAAGCCGAGGTAATGCAATTTTATCATCTCTTC
The DNA here is from genome assembly GCA_010016025.2 of Alatinidae sp. Z8VKAUB7J3. Taxonomy (NCBI): domain Eukaryota; kingdom Metazoa; phylum Cnidaria; class Cubozoa; order Carybdeida; family Alatinidae; species Alatinidae sp. Z8VKAUB7J3. The sequence continues at coordinate 9,169 of JAAAKM020005052.1, read as the reverse complement.
TTTTTGCAGTTATATATACTGTAGGTTCACCGTGGCATTATCATTTACGAACGTACCGTAATAATCCTTTCAAACATCAGACTGATGTTAGCATTTGTCAACATCGAGGCCTACATAAGATGACGATAATGATGATGATGATGATGATGATGATGATGATGATGATAATGATGATTATAGTAGGGGGGAGGGAAAGCAAAATGAGGTTGATGATTGTTCATGATTGTTTTGCACTGAGATATGAACAGCTCACTGTGCTTTATCGTGGAAGGTGTGTACATAAATATAATATCGCATTCACAAAAGCGTTTCATTCATGCTGTAAGACAAGCTTATAAAATAAAGTTCTTTTACTTAACCACAAGTATATACTTTGTTTGTTTCCCTTAGGGGAGTTCTTATTTTCTTTTCTTGCTAACTTTAATTCTCATTTAGGTCGACTTGTGGAAGTCCTTGGAACTTTATGGGAAGGCTGAATCACAAGGGAAAACACCAATGGCCAAGCAAGATGGAATTTTAACCGAGAGACAGAGGCTCTGGACGTCAGGCAAACCAAACGAATCACACATTGAAAATCCAGTGTTGTACAGGTAATAAATTAAAATGCTCCTTAAGTTATGTAAGACAGCCTGATGGGATGTTCATCTTGCTAGATAAGTAGACATTTAACTTGCCAACTTTTTTATATTCTGATAAAAAAGTTGTTAGTAGTTGTACATATACCAAGGAATTGTGATGGGTAATAAAGAGTGACATTAATGGTTTTTGTAATAGTAAATGGGATAGATAATATTTAAAGGTCAGGATAAAATACTGATGCAATCATTTACCCTTTAAAATATGTATCTTGGAGGAGAATCAAATGCTTACTGTGCCTAACAGATCTACTGTACTACCAGACAGTGCTACCCAATTTGCAAAATAGGCTATCCACACGATTATCCCAAGATGATAAAACCTGTAACTAAATCTTCCAGTTTCTTCCAGGATGTCATTTTTCATGTCAGTGACCATTGTTCATTACGAGTATAAAAGAAGCCATTTTGTTGATGATACCCTTTTTGTCATGTAATAAAATATTTTTAGCTGCTCTAATATTTCAATCAAAAGGTCCTAGCAAGTGAATCCTTTAGTTATAGCAAGTATATAAAATCTCCAGCAGCTTGGTATATATGGCTGTAATCCTTTTCCATTGCAGCAATATCTCTTTCTGAGTCTAAATTTAGGTACTATCAGATAAGTGGCCTATGGCCTGGCAAACTAAACCTTACTACAGAGCGAGCTGTAAGATGTTAAAGAGTCAATGTGAATATGATATTTGAAAACTGTCCAGAATCTTTTTGATTTCTTGTGACAATCTTGTAACCAATTCTGAAAGTTTAAGGCCTTTTCTGAAAGTATTTGAAACTTGTAACTCAGCTGTCAATTAATATTATTCTTATATTTCTTATGTAGGTTTTTCTACTAACATTATTGCATGATAATACAATGTTGGGAAGTAAATTAGGCAAATAGAGACAGAAACATCTATCTTGTACAGCATAAAAATAATCAATGTTTTCATATCAACTTATCTATGTCTAATTACTTGTTAAGTTTTATTAGTTAGTTTTTGAAAAGTGTATCTTGAATAAAGAAATTTAATATTTTCCATGGCATCAAATGCATGTATTAGTTCATTTAATGAGGCTATAAAATTCAACAACATCAATTACATAAATTTATATAATAATTCTCATAGGTATCTCAAGCTCCAGGAATCAGAAAAGGATTCTCATGAAGACTCTGCAAGTGACATTGAGGCTGTTAAGGGGCTTCAGTCTGATGAAATTGGTGAGTAAATCTTATTTTAAAATTATTTGAAAGCAGATATATTGACAACAGCTGATAACATTGAAATTCTTCTTAATAAGATCATATTTTGTGTCCTAAGTTGCAAGGATTTAATGCTTTCAGTACCAGTTGTTCCACTTGGTTCTGGATGATTCACCACCAAAACCTTTTGACATGTATATTGACCTTGTATGATCTTTGATATTATTCATCAAACACTTTTTGGATGACCAAAATCTTTTTTCTACATCAAAGGAAAGGATAGTCTATAGATAATTATTGTTGCTAACATCTGAACTATCTTAGTCACCCTCACCTCACAAGTTCTTCTGAAGGCAAGAAGCTCAAACATTCTCTTAAAATTGCCATGGGTATCTTGGCCATAATCTTTAAGGAGCATATCCATCAAATTATACTTCATATTTCAACCTGCAATGTATCAGTAAACAATAATAGTGCTGATGTCCATATTTTCTATCTGATGCTCTAGCAATGTGTCAGCATTATATGTCATGTATCCTGAATTAATGCTTTGGCTTGTAACTAATAGGAAATTTAGCAATTTGAAAATATGAGGTATTAAAGCATGAAATAGTTATGTATAATGTTGTTTTAAATAAGCAGCGTAGGATTTAAGTCAGTCAAGGATGTTTTAGTTTGAAGCCAGGACACAGGGGCCTACTCAGGGTTGTATAACTGGCTGCTTATTTTGAGAATCCAATCCAATCCAATCATTATTATTGATATTTTCTTGAAGTTGAAGTTGATTAATACAAGAGCAGTTGCTTATTGAAAAGAAACTATATTAACAAGGGTATTTTGTACTCTTTGTATTTATATGTATAATAAAGGAAGTTGGAAAGTTATATTGTTTTATTTAATGTAGAACAAGAAAGAAGTTCATCTGGAGTCATACATAGAATTCAAGCCAGTAGGAGAGAAAGGTAAAAGCACTGTCTTACCACTGTCTGACCAACAAGAATTAAGAAATATCATGAAGGCATTTATCCATTAAACTTAATGGCTTAAAGATATTATGCATTGTATGTGTGGCTACATTGTCAATTCCACCACTGATGGCAGCACCCTTTTCTGAGGTCATTGTTCACCCATAGACAATTTTTGCAATGGTTCCTTTTTTCCAGTAAGACTTGGTTTTATAACAGTACTAGAAGAAAATATATTTTTAATACTGATATGTGTACTTTATGTGCTGATACCATATGTGTACTTACCATGGCATACTTTATTGTGTAAATAACAAAGTATTGTTAATGTTATGGTGAAAACAACACCAACAAACTATATGTAAGATGCCAAGAAGTTAACTACAATTTAGACAACATTTTGTCTTTTCCTCAACACTTCATCAGGTCTTTGTACAATGAGAATACACAAGACTAATAATAAAGTATGCCGTAGTCCTTACATATTCTAATCTTTCTCATAATGAAAATAGGTCTGCATCAATGTGTTCTTCTTGTCTTTGTACAGGCATGAGGCATGTCTGGAAGAGCTATATCAAGAGTTGGGAGTGATCAGTCAGGTATGAGAATCAAATGATGTTCTAGCATTGGAGAAATTAAAAATGCTATACGTAGAATTTTTATGTAGTTACAAACATACAATGTATATATAGCTTATCCCAAGTTTTCTATACCATAAAACCATGTATGTAAGCCTATGGGCTTACAGGTTTCAATCAGACGTTTTGGTTGGTGTATTCATTGGGGGGTTATACATGGGGTGTGTGAATAGTCCACTGACAAATTATAATAGAAAAAGATATAGTATATATATAGTAGATAAAGTTACCTCAGGGGTGGCAGGGGGGTGCTTATGGATGGAGAAATACATTATTGATAACCTGATTGGCTTAACACGTATGATGAAAATTTTTTTTACCTGTGAGTCAACAACTGAATACTTGTCCATATATTTATGACTTGGGCACAAGGAAGTTGTATTAAGGCTTCATATAAATAAAACTTATTACTTCCGGGGGGAGGGGGGGGCTAAGGCTTTGCAATGGCTGTACATTTTTTAGTAGGATCCTCATTGGCTTAAACATGGGGGCCTATACATGATGTTTTGCAAGATGTTGATGAACCTATTCTGTTTGTGATTATGTATTTCACTAATTTGTTTAGAGGATGCAGATATAATGTTAGGCAGGCCTCCTTAAAAGTGCGTAACAAGAGCAATATTAGTATAGAATGGCTAATTTTGATTATTCAAATGGTTTTGGGTCCTTTTCATTCATCACAGGAACTTGAGCCAAGAGTTGCAGAAGCAAGCACTATTGTCAAGGAGTATCTTGACCATGACTTAAAAGGTAAGCCATGTTTTCTGGCTACAAGTAGGAGTCAAGTCAATGTCACTTATATAAGTTTGTGTTTTATAAATTATTTTCTCCTATGCATAGGCAATAATGCCAAAATTGATAAGGTAAGACTTGTGAGTCACCTTTGTTGGCCTGTGGATAGTCCACTTGCCTTCTATGCCAGCGGTTTCCAGGTCTGTTTCCATGAAGGGTCATTGCTGATGGCAGGAAGGGCATATGTGTGCCCCAGCCCCTTTCAAGTGGAGTGCAAGGCATAAAACCACATTATCATCATTATTATCATCATTATCATCATTGTGGAGCAGAATTGGTGGCAGTCTTTGATGAATTATGTTGTGTCATCTTCCATCATCCAATGCAGAAACATGAAATTGAAGACATCTTATGAGGTGAGCTTGAGGTTTCTTTGAATTTTTTGCATTTATAAGTTATAAGTAAGGTATTACGTTTTCCTTTTTAGAAATTGAGCAAATATTGCAAAGAATAAAAGATGACCAGGTATGGTAATTCCACACTTTCTTTACATAAATTCATGCATATTCAATTAGCAGGCAGTACTGCTTTGCCTTTTTGCAAGCAAAATGCAAAAGTGCAGCACAGAGTGATGAGGCTAAATCTTAGCTAGGAAGCTATAATTTGGAAAGCAATTGAAAACATGTATTTCTGTAACTTGTGTTTATTTATATTGTAACCGAATCTGTATATTAACACAAGGATTGCTTCTTCTCCTTGTTTTTCTTTTTCCTGTTCTTTTTGTTATTTTTTCCCCAAGATTTTTTCTTTTAGTATGTGGTAGCTCCGGCAGTTATGTATGTCTTCCAGATCTCTCTGTGATATGTATCTTCTTTCTTGCATCAATGGATTGCATGTCTGCCCTGATTGTGTCAATTGCTAAAATGTTTAAAAGATAATATAATAACATTGATCATGTCTTCTTTGCCTTTATTATCTAATCATCTATTAAATATGTATATGTAGATGTATATTATTATGAGCAATATGATGAATGGGACAAGAATGTTTGCTGCTTTTATTTGTAATGGTGACAGCCTTTCTACTTTTTTTAAAAAAAGAGTTATTTCTTGCCATAGGATCTCTTCTACTTCTGCCAAAAAGATCTTTTAAAGTTATGGGAAGAGATCAAATCCCATTCTGATCTAAGGCAAAGTTGGGTTGAGCAGTTAGGAGAAACACTTTCTGGATATGAAGAACAAAGATCTGTCCTGGTAAGATGTTGTTTATGATTCAGTGAAGGGCTCTAGTATACTTTGTTTTAAGGTAAAGTGGGGATGGAGGGGGGATACAAAACATACTAGTGTCTTCCATAGCTTGCATTTGAATTGAATCCTAATAAAAAACTAGGAGGGGGTATGCCACCTTTGTAAAACTGGCATACCAACGAAACCATTGTGTATGTCAGGAGTTTTCATTAATGTTTCTCATGAAATCTTATTCATCTTCTAAAATACTAATAAAGTAAGTATTATATGAGAATATCAGAACAGCACACAAACTAATGGCTGAATATGAAAGAGATCTGCTGTGCATCTCAAACAAAGTCGTAATTGAGGGTGAAAAGAAGGGGTTTAAGATTATCATCAGAGAGATAGAGTTCATGGTGATACCAAAAAAGTGTTTTCAACACCAAAATGTTTCCCCAATATCAACCAATTAAACGGTATAGAATGTTTAGAAGTTTACATCACCAGGCAGCTTTATAATAATGGATGGTAGATGCGCAAATGAGTTCCAGTCGAAAGTAGCATTTGCAAAGAATGCTTACAGTGAAATGAATGCGACAATCATGAGCAAAGAGCTAAAGGTAAGAAAAAATCAGAATATTGTAATGTGACATATGAGCAATCAGCACTATAGTTACGATAAGTGAGCAATCAGTAAAGATGGGAAGAACAGAGAAAAAAAAGGGGGGGAAATGTGGTTTCCATGCAACTGTTCGGATTACATTGGACTGGCAGAATTAGCAATGAGGATGTGTTGAAAGGAATGGGAGTGAAAAGAAATATGATGGAAACAATAAGAACAGGGTAGATGCTGTTTCTAGGACATATGACGAGAAGATACAATGAAGTGGAAGAAATTTTATGGAGGTGTAATATTAACGGTAAAAAGAGCAAGAAAAAGGCAGAAGCTTATAAATAACCCAAATAAGGATCTTTATTGTCATAAAAGCAATTAGTACATCTTAGAGTATCAACAGATTGTAAGAGATGGAAAACCATGATGGTCAATGTGCTGGGGGAGAGGACAGGCACCTAAAAGAAGACGAAAAACAGGTCTAAGGGAAACCCCATGCCTCAGCATGGCTACCTTTCGAGAATCCCATACCCTCAACCAAATCCTATACTTGAGTGGCAAAGTACAAAGATCCCTCTGTTGAGACTTGCCTTTCGGCCAACTGTTACTTATCTTCCAGTTCAAAAAATACAACAGTTCTATTTTAATGGAAACACCATGCAAGATATTTCCAATGTATTTAAAATTTGTAATATTGAAGCACATATAATTTTTGAAAAAAATGTAACCCACCTTGAATTTTTTTTTCTAGTTCTTGTTAACAACTTAGTTTAAAGGCTGGTTCATTGACAATCTGAAATTACGAATAGCTCCATTGTCTAAAACTTTAATTATTGTCTGCGTAATACAAGTATAAGTTGCAGTGGTCAGATTTGATCTACTCAATTCTTGCACCGTGCAATAGACATGAAAGTGATATTCAAATCTTAAACTAGTTTCAACGTTTGATCTTCTAACTGGATCTACTGAAGACTGTATGGACGTGAAGTGACTACGGTGTGAAGATAAACTTGGTATATACTTCATACATGTTATAGAATAGCTTTCATTGATCCATTTAAAGATAATTACATCCAACTGAAGACAGTTCTAGGTATTTCTTTTATTTCCTAAAAGAAGCATCCTTTCGTTTTAATGCTTCAAACAGAGACTTATTTAGGTTTTTAGAGAGTCGTACTTCAGATACACAGTAGAAATATTGAAAAGACATAAATTGCCCCGGTGGCCTAATTTTCTAGTGATTTTCAGTCTTAACATTTCAAAGTCTTTCTTTTTGATGATATAGGAAAATAGGAAGTAACTAATTTTACGGAATGTTCATCTTTCTACGCAATTCTCTTAAGGCTATCGGCGTAGTTCTTGCTAAGGGTGTTCTGCAAGGCTTCGCACTCTTTGGATATCTACTTTTATTAGCAACTCAGTAAGATCATGAGTGTTAATTGTTGACTTTCTGCAGATCAACGATGTCTTTCGATCAGACACTGACCCTGAAAATAATAGCATTTATTGGTAAAAAAGTAAATTTATTACTGTTAATTGTTGATGTTCTATAGATCAATGATGTCTTTCGGTCATACACCGACTCTCTGCTAAGAATTGCGCATTTGATGCCACCTGATGTTCATAGATTGATGGAGGATGAATGCATGGTAAGTAGGAAATTCTTACCTATTATACACTATAATTACTTAAAAACACATGCTGAGTTCTTATATATCTCTGGCACTGATGAAGGCTCAAAGCTGAAATACAATATATAAAAATAATTAATTAAATTTCCCTGTACGCACTTAGTGGCGCAGAAAACATGACAAGATTGACTTAAAAATTTCTCCCCTTAATTATTGGACTTAATGGTCCAATGCTTAAGGTTTGGGGTTTCAAATCAATGAGCCGTGGGTTCCAATCCCCTCAGCTCCCGTACTGAAAAAAAGCAAGCTATTGTGTAAATACTCCACTCTTTGAAAATTACATAATAACTGATATGTGTCTGCTGAGTACTTTTGAATATTATTCTATATATTAGTCTGTTGGTATTTGTTGTCTATCAACTCGGTACTGTGAGCTGCTTTGATACATCCTGTCAGAGTGCAAGGTTGTTTCCTGACTGATAGTTCGCTGATCTTCTGGTGCATGTCTTTGCTGTCACGGTTTTTGCACTCTTCAATCTCTTGGCATTGCTTGTTGATCCAAGCCTTTTCGCTTCGTAGCATGGACTTAATCTTGATAAGTTGCTGGTATTTGGTTGGGCTGTTTTTAGCCTTGAGTCCTTCTTTTTTAAAATTTCTTGAGTAGTCCCTTTTTATGTTCATTTTCGGGGCTTTTGGTACGACTTCACTCTATGCATTCTCAATGCTATCTTTCAGCTGCTATAGCTGTTCCTCTGCAGTTGAAAATTCTCAAACATTTCATATCTCTTCCTTACTGACACCGCAAATCGCTCTTTGACGTTAGGGTCCCTGAGGAGCAGCTGTGTTTGGTATTTCGTTGATTGTTTGGGTTTTTTAAGCGCCTTGAGTTTGATTCTCAGTTTGCATAACACCAGGTTGTGATCGCTGGCACGGTCAGCGCCTGGCATGGAGTATGATGATAACACAGCATTTCTGGAACGTTTGGCGACCAGAATGTTGTCAATCTGAAAACGATCCCTGTCACCTGGTCTTTTACAGGTCCAGCTTCGTCTGTTGTGGTTTTGGAACCATGTGTTGGCTATCATCAGTTCGTGTTTCTTGCACCAGTTGCATGCCACGGACATTAATGCTTCTATACCGTGTGCTCCGACGATGTCTTCGTGACGCATTTGTCCAACAACTGCTGCATTGAAGTCGCCGCATATGATTTCATAGTCTCTTTCCCATGACTTTTCATAGCCTGGCCTAGCTGCTCGTGTAATGTTTCAATTTCATCATTACTCTGTGTGGTTGTTGATGCATACACTTGTATGATGCCGAGGCTGAAAGACTTGGATTTGGGTTGATGGCAATAACTCAGAAATTGGGTACCATATTTCCTCTAATTATAGATGCCCTCTAATTATAGACCCCCTCCAATTATAGACCCCGTTTTCGCATCATGTCAAGTAATTATAGACCCCCTCTAATTATAGACCCCCTCTAATTAAAGACCCCTTTTTGGTGCCTTCGATTAATTACAGACCCCTTCTATATTTACATGGAA
>JAAAKM020005051.1:0-11306 GCA_010016025.2 Alatinidae sp. Z8VKAUB7J3 | reverse complement strand
ATGTGACACAATGTCTGACGCAATCAATTCCTATTTTGATAAATCTAAAAAGTGATCACGGAAAAATTAAGATTTTGAAAATCTTTGGGGCCATGGCCCCCTCTGCCCCCCTGTTCTTCCGTCCCTGTAATATATTTAACAACTGTTGAATGGGTTACTACAATCTGTAACAAGCTTATGCAATGTGCTTTCTGCATCTAGTGAGATTGCTTCTGTGCTAGCATTAATGGGTTTTAAATACAAAATACCTCACCACTGTCTACATTCTGTACAACATCCAACGCATGACACATAACGGGTCCCTGAAAATATAATTTACGCCTTTAGGAAGTCTATGGAGTAATCTTGTGGACCCCTGGTCTAGGTTATAACTCAGTATTCACAAATTTTGGGGTATCGAGCATACCCACAACTCCTAATGTCATGAGGCAACGATTCTCAACTGGCCTAACCCTGTAACCCATTTGCCATATAGTTATCACGTCGCCACCGACTTTTAAAATATTCAAACCAAGTAATAGCATGTATCCTCGTTTTGAAACCGATCAAGACGCATACTGTCCTGCGCAAAATGAATTTGAGGTTATATCACTAAATAGCTGAGGAGGGCAGACAAGTGCCTCATAGAATAAACGATGGAGTAGCAAATACACCATAAATGTTAGAGTTGAGAACCCCTGTCGTAGGGCATACCAGAGAGAGAATCCAACCAATGGTCATTGTCTTGAACTCAATTCGAGGCTAAATGTGACTCGTTCCAAAGTTAAGCTTACTAACGTCATTCGATAGTCAGTACTAATCCATGTTTTTATACTCCAAACTGAATGGTCCTACATTGATACAAAAATCTGTTCCCGTAGTTTAGCTGCTTTCTCGTGTTCCAGAAGCAATGAGAATGTTTTGATACCTACAAACAATCTTATATGAGGTATCGAAATGTATTTATTTACTTCTTCTTGTTATAAAACTCTTTCCATCCCATAAATAATGTTATAATTCCGTTGAACAAAGCGTGGTAGTTAGGAGTCCGTCGATATCTAAAACTGTACTAGTGTCTTCACTACTTTCACTTACATTAGTTGATGAACTTGCATTGTCCTTTATGGAATAAGATTTCCAACTATTACTGTTTCTTTGGGTTGGATTACGCCGTAAGGAAACGCTTGCAATGACTGTATTCCATCTGGTTTCAAGGAATCGTTTAAATTCTCGTAGTTCTCTTGTGTCCTTCGCCTTTTCAAGTTTATGTTGCGAATTTTGGCAAACTTCGTATTTCATGATAACACCCTTTGCAAAAACTTGACTTCTCCTAGAATCCTCCATCAGCGATTTGTTACGAGAAGAGAGCGCAGAGAATTCTTTCATTTGGTCTATCGTTACTAAAACTTTCACTAAAGTCCTCCCTTTGATCTTGAGTTACTTGTCGAAGCTAATATTTTTCAACTCGAAATGAACAAGTTATAGATCATAATCTCAATTCAATATCAGTCCTATAAGGCGCTCAGCACTATCACGGTTTGAATTAACTAGATTGGTCTCTCGTTTTCGATGATCGAATTCACCAGCTGAAATCCCTTTTACTCCCTGATAGGGTATTTTCATCCGTTAAAATGATCCAAACAAAACCTTAATTCAAACATGATGATTTTTCCTAAATCCAGATGAGTACACAGTGTTTTCTCTCTTGTTTGCGTCGGTTCAAACTAACTGTTCCAGACCAACAACGCTTGTTAGCCGATTACGATGAGCAAGTGCAACATGCTGTATTCGACAATCCCAGACAGCTGAAGATCTTCAAAGTAATTGTTGCTATCATGTGTGTACAAACGTCACTGAATTCCTCACATAACCACGTTAGACCTTCATCTTAGCGGTAGTAAACACGAGCCACGTGCAGAAATAGTTCGTGGGCTATCGGTCTGCGTGAATAAATAATCAGAAAGAATAGATCAGACTCGAATGTGTTCAGATTAAATAAGTCCCATGGAGACCAATTGCCCCTTTTAGCTTTTAAACATTAGACACGAGTGCATAATTGAACTTAAAGCTTGAGGAATGTGGAATTCAGATGTGATAGTTTAACGTCATTTTTCATCGATGGAGGCGGACTGGAATGTCCGTCCACAGCACGCGTGCCCGACCTAGTTCAAATTTACTACCTTCGTTGAAAGAAATTGCAATCACCACTAGTTATCCGTGGGGCGGAGTACCAGCAGTAATGGTAATTGAGGTTTTGCTTTTCCTTCAATCGATGACGATACCTCTAAATGCCGTGTCCGCCCTCTTAAGCTTCTTAGCAAAGTATCTCTAAACGTGTCGTTTAGGACTGAAGGATTATTTTACTTTATATATTGGAAATTGTTGTTGTAAAGGTGCAAGGATGATATTAGAGCAGTGGTGGATTATGTGAATTCGTCTGAACAAGACCCTGTTTAGCTTGCGTCATATTACTTAACATACTATGAGCATTTTGGCCTACCTTACTTTTGCCACTTTCACAGGATTCTAAAAAAATGCACGAGCGATAATCATTAGCCGTCAGTTAGCCAAAGAAGTCCGTTATGATAATCGCTCCTCGATGTTGATGTGTAAGTGCCATTATATCTGCGTGAAATGAAGTTATCTAACAATAGCTAGCAATCTTGGACAAAACGTGTTGAGAATTCTGGGTCTGCCCAGCAGTACCCCTCCGATCCTTTTCAAAACAGTCGTGCAGAAAGGCCAGGTGCAACGACATTACAGCAGTGAAAGCGTCTGTTCCGTGGCTACCATTGTGAAGTATTTTTATTCTCAACAGTTTTGTCCAAGATTGTAGCCCAGACTGCATCAAACCAAGCCCGGAGCTAATGGAGGTGAAGAAACGTGACAGGCTTGGCGTATGATATGCTCCTGTTCAACAGTGGCGTCGACTGGGGGGAGGGGGAGGGGGATTGTTAACAAGGTCCAGAGCCATGAATTTACCCAGTAGACATGAAGGTGCAAAAACATAAGCTCTTTACTCTGGAGTGCCGAATAAACGAGCGGTGGGTCCAAATAAATGGGGGGTCTGAACTCCGGTCTCAATTTCGTTAAAGTTTTAAATAAGGATGACACACATTTTGAGTACTGAGAAAATTCCTAGATATTAATAAACGGGGGGTCCAAATAAGGAGCAGAGGTTATAAATTTCAAAAAATTAATAAACGGGGTGGGGTACGATTATTTGGCACTCGACAGTAGACGTTTAATTCAAGTAGTTCTCATTGTGCTACTTCCACCTCGCAGCCTTCACTGATTGTCGACAGCCCTGTCCTATAAGGGATCTTTCAGTATTTTAAGGTGTTAAAATTAGGTGTTTCACTGAAATACAAATTTCAAAAATTTCAACTTCAAGCATTACCAAGACGATAAGTGTCCCCACCCCTAGCTGTAAAATTTATTCACTTCGTTTCCCAGTATGTACGAGGCTATTTTTAGCCGGCTCGGCCCTGCAGAAAACAGAGGATGTTCGAGCAGTAAACATTTTACCACCGAAACTTAAAAACTTTTTGTTAAAAAAGTACGACTTCTTGCGACTTTATCCTTAACAAATGATATAACAAGAGAGAGTGTGCCAGATTTCCTGGGATCGTTATACACCACGAGAACGGTTGCCAAGATCTCTGCAGGAGTTTCCCTTGTTAGATACCACTCGCTCATAATAGAGTACTAAAGTAATGACGTCACAAAAAACTTTTTTTCAAGAAATCACAATTATAACTATATCACAGTGTTAACCCTGCCACCAAATGCCCGTATACAAAATATCGCGTTCAAATCTCTTCTCAGCTGCGAGAAACGGCTGTTTGAATTTGCAAAAGTCTTTAAGGAAACTGTTAAATTTGCTCAGTTCATAAAATTATGAACTGGGTTCATTTAACAAAGTTTTGACAGGCATGATTCAAAGTTTGCAAGGGCATATTTTATCGATTGCTCAAGGTATCGTTGTCAAATTTGGATAGGTTGTCTAGGTCAACAAGAGGAAAGCAGCGAGTCCTAAAATTTATCAAATTTCTGATATTCGTTAGATCGTGACGTCACACTTTAGTACTCTATTTCTGCAAATGCACCATCGGAGTTACATAAGTAACAGTCAAGTAAAGAGACCGTGTACACGTTTTTTTTAATAAGCAACTCCATTTTCGGGTTCAGGCCTCCAGTTGCTCAGTAATGTTCCAAAATCAGGGCTGGAGTTGCTTAAGTAGTTGCTTAGGTATCACTGTACATTATCGTCGAGTTTCGTTGTCTTGTAAATGATGAAATACCAAATTGTTTGATGTTTGATCTCTTTGCTTGACACATTATCAACATTGTGATGTTAGTTATAAAACTACAATTTGTAATCAATTCTTAATGAAAAAGTTTCTTGATTTGTTTTTCAGACGTTTGAAAAACTGTCCCTCCTGAATTTGAGGCTTCGAGTTGCTTAGCTTGTTGCTTAGATTTTGGACTAAATTGAGGCCTCACACCTAAGCAACTGAGTTGCTTATAAAAAACAACGTGTATATAAATCCCTCAGAGATTATCAAATATGTTCCTGCCAAGAATACACGGACGACTCAGTTGATTTAAGTATTCTTCTGAGCACACCAGCTGATGGGGGCGAAGAAAACGGTCAGTACCTTAACATAACAACTGCAAAACATTTGGAACAAAACTTTATCAAAATTTTAAAAGTCTGACAGGTTTTTACAAGAATTTGTTTGACTGAAATGCAGTTTCGTTTCTCTAATAAATTGGCATTTCGAAAATTTATATTTCCGCATCTAGACATGACGAAAGAAAAGCACCAAAAAGAAAATTAAATCATTTAAATGTGTCAAGGAAAACACCAACCTTACATGCTTAAATTTCAATTCTAGTATCACAAGCACTAAATTTTGTATGTTTGAGACAAGGACTTCAAGCGTCTAGTGGTTGCTAAAACGGGTGGATGTCGTCAGTGGAGTTTTAAGATTTCAAAAGGGGAGTTAATGAGAAGTTATTGTTTGTTAGGAACCATATCCTCTGTCCACTGCCCACTGAATTCTAGGAGTAAGAAAAATAAGAATAACTCGATTTCTTCAACCTACCATGATTCCTTGCGAAAGGAGTCCTTGACAATCAGATTCTTAGTGGGCAGGCTTCCTTGTTGAAAAGAGTCTCTGATGAAAAAAGGTCCATAGTGGGTAAAGTTGCTGACGGGGATGGCCTTTTGTAGATTTGGGGATTTGGTAGGTTAGACTCATGGTTCCATGATAATTTTGCTGTCTAAGATTATGAAAATCCATATTATCTCGTAATGTTGTGCTGATGGAATTGCTTGCAAAGTTTAAATCAGCTTTTTGTGTTATGGCCATCCTTACTCGAGCAAACCTAGGTAGGTACACAGTAAAGATAAATTCAGAAATCCAGAAATTTATATTCAAAAGCTCCTTGGCTTAAACAATCGTGCTCTAATTGACCGTTGCCAGAGGTTCACCTCCTCTTGAAAACAATAGCCAATTCAAAAAGCCACACAAACATTGGGAAAATCTGCCTGCCAGCAAGGCTTAAGTACGGAAAACATGAGTCACTATAAATTGTTGTATCTGCCCGTATATCATATAAAAATTGTATATAATTTAAACGAAGAACAAGGAACATGACCTACTCTTCATCTGTGCTAAAAGGCTTGTTACGTAAGAATAAAGAAATATGTTTAAACCTCTTCTTTATGACCTGTACTTCCTGACCGGCCTTGCATTGGCCGTTTGACAGCCTACAGGCGTATTGGAGTTCGCATTAGAAGACAAATGTTCTGAATTAAACCTTGATTGTTTACAGAAACTAAACCAAAATCCCACATGTACTGTTGAGCAAAATGCGAGCGTGGCCAACAAGATAAAGTTAAAGCTGGGAATCGATAATATTCTATCTGTAGTTGTAAACCCTTCTTTACCTCTTGAAGTTATTCCAGTCTCTGAAGTAGGGCATACAAAGAACTTAAAGAAGTACAGACGGATCAGTGCACTTTCCTTTTTTTCGTAATATTGTAAAGGCTGGCAGGTCATCAGACATTTGATATTTAAAGATGGATGAATTTCTTTCCTCACAACAGTTTGCTTTTAGAAGAAAACAATTAACATCACTTCCCAATATACAACTTGTCTAGTAAGTGCCAACACACAGGTAACTTGTTTGAAAATTAGGGAAAGCGATTATATGGTGGACCAAATAAATAATTTTAGCAAAGCTACGTCTCCATGGTATCGAGAATACTACGCTGCCCTGGACCAAAGATTTTCTTATAGAGCTTTTTCAAACTGCCTAAGGGAGAAACAGAGGAAAAGTGCTTTATATGGAATCCGCCAAGGATCGCTACTGGGACCATTTCTATTCTTGCTTTATCGCTTTTGAAAATAAACAACGCATAAACAGGACATTATACCTTGGTTCAATTGTACAGCGTATTTCAAGCCAATACAATTATGACGTTGCGCTCAAGACCGTATCACAACGCTTAGACTAACTTTAGACAACTAGAAGATCTCCGTGTAACCACAATAGTTTGGGACTGGCAGAGGTTGGAGAATCTTCCAGCTAGATGTTCCTATGCTCGATTCTCTTTATTCTACGTAAGTAGCGCGTGGGCGTAACACCTATACGATAACATTGAACTTGATACACGATTTGTGGGAATAGACTTCTTAGGCGATCTTGAACGCAAGCTGTGAACTAAGTCGCCGTAATTACTGTAACGTGCTTGGGTGGTTTCCAGTGTTTACATGATAGCCTGTATTTTGAAGCTAAGCAGGCAACTGTGATTAAATCGTAATACAATGCTGGAAGCTCAGGCCATTACAGGCACCACTATGATATATTGTCCTGACGCAAGAGTGCAAAGTCAAAGACGAGGGGAAAATTCGGTACCTATTCTTAGCATTATCTATCGCCTCACTTGCAGCTACACTTTTCATAACATTAAGATAAAAATACGGTTACTAAGCAGAATGACTGTGAGAGTACAGTGCAACCTCTTTGAAGAGCATGTTATAGAAAGTTGGCAGTTAAGTTGTTTTGATAACTTTTATTATCTGCACTAGGTTACTTTAGTTACATTTCATAACGCTCAGATAAAATCGCCTTAAACCTCCAATTCAACCAATGTTTTGCTTAAGATTTAACAATAATAATGCGAACAAGAGAGAATTATACAGTATTCTGTTGCAACGTGAAGCAAAAATAAAACTTTAAGGGTATAGTCAACGTGCTTCTATACCACATGTTGATGGTACATGAATCGTTGCAATTTCTTGCGCAATCGTACAGTCTTACACAAATAAAGATTATATTATGTAGCAGTTTCCAGTTCAGTTGAAATAACAATACATTGGCGGTACTTGTTGGGGTCATAAGCGTTTTTTAACCTTCGCTAAAACTGAAGGGTTGAAAAAATATTATATTCAAATTGTGACAAGGTGGAAGAACTGTTCTGCTCGACAGCTGTTTCTCGACTTTGATGATAATGATTTTTAATATCATCGAGAAGAGAGGGTTTGAAATGTCAGTTTTGAAAAGAACACTAAAGAAATAGAACCACCGGGCATCGATATTTTTTATACTTCTACAGAGACTCATTGAAGTTTGTCAGCGATAAAGACATTCCTGGGTCCCACCCCTGATCGTAAGAGCAGAAAATGTCACGTTAAAACTGAAAGTGAATAAAAGATACACTAGATAACTGAGCACCAGAGATATATAAGTACTCAGTCTGCTGTAAGGACTTGTGTCTGTTGAGTACGCATATATCTCTGGCATTGACGCAGGCTCAAAGCCGAAACACAATAAATAATTACAATTAATGAATTTCCCCGCACTCACTGAGTTGAGGAGAAAACATGGCAAGATTTACTTAAAAATTTTCACCTTAATTATTGGACTTGATGGTATAATGGTTAAGGTTTGTGCTTTCAAACCAATGGGTTGTGGGTTCGAATCTGCTCAGCTCCCTTAGTGAAAAAAGGCAAGCTATCGTTGTAATGCCCCACTCGTGCTAAATATATAATAAATGCTTTGTGTGGCTGTGCTAGGTACTTATATATATATATATATATATATATATATATATTGAAGCCTAACAACACATTAGAGTATAGATTGAAAACTATATACAATGCCTTGAGGCGAGCTACGAGCTTTCGGTTAAAACCCCTTATCAAGTAAACAGATTTGGAACCGTTGCTAAATCTTAAATACGAAAATGAATAAAGAAATACTATAAATCCCACTGGGAATATGCTACAAAGAAAAGAAATAACTCTATCCGAATATGCGTGGCTGAAAATCAAACTTCTTGGTCAAGGATCTTTTGGGATCTGGAAACAACGTCTAAGTAGTCCAAATTTTCAAGAGAGTTAACCGAGAAGGTATAAGTGTGCTCGGTGGCTTTACATCAAATGGAAATCATGTGCTGACATTCCACTCTTAACCGTCCTTCGACCCACTTTTCTTCAGTTACACTATGGAAGAGGTTTTACCTCGTTTACAATAATTAAGTAGAACGTTGTCAGTATTAAGTGCCTTTTAGTAAATGCAACCAAACGGAAATAAGGCAGACTAAATAATGACGTCATTCAAAGGAGGATATGCCCCTGAATTATATCTTCGCTTGTTCTTTAATCCAACGCACCAATAGATCCGAGAAGTTGGTGTACGTCACTATGGCTAACCTATACTTAAATTGATCGATCGATTGCTTTATTACTTTGTCGCTTGGTTGGTTGATTGGTTGGTTGACTGAATTGATTGATTGGTTGATCGATTGACTAATTAGTTGATTGGTTGGTTGATTGATTTGTTTGTTGGATGGTTGGCTGATTGATTGATTGATTAATTGATTGGTTGGTTTTTGGTTGATTGATTGATTGATTGATTGATTGATAGATTGATTGATTGATAGATTGATTGATTAGTAGATTGGTTCATTGGTCAATTGATTGACTGGTCAGTTGATGGATTGATTGCTTGATTTCTAGATTGGTTTATTGTTTCATGGGTCGATTGGTTAATTGGGCGATTGGTTGATCGATTGCATGTAAATAACGATATTTTGTACCTACATATATGGCAGTGTGTATAAGAAACCTAAAGCGAAGCTATCGCTTACCTCAATTTAAACAATATATCTGTCTAGGATGTTTATAACTTCAAATAGTTGAGACAGATAATCGCAATTTTTACAACAACTGTTGCTTAAAAATCCGCTTTTCACCTGGCTTCCAATCTAGCGAAGTCAACTAGAAATCAACAGGAAAATACTGATTTCCACCCAAACAAAAGTCCTTGATGCATATGTACGCATATATTTATTGCATGTTTTAAAAACCTGAGAGATAACTACAAATGAAGAATATAAAAGGCATATGTCATAATGTTCTCGGTAGAATAAACTTCCTTACCAATGACTGCAATGGTTTCAGAACATCTAACATGTTCCACAATGAATTGGTTTTATAATTCCGGACACGAACGTCTAAGAAGAATATTAGACCACAAACCTTTCTAATGTCCGTAAACTACAATTTCTGAAGGGCATTGCGCATGCTCAGAGCTGGAGAATGACTCACTGAAAAATAAAAAAAAATTGCAGCAGGCTTCTAAGTGATGACGTCACCAAATTCCTATTCTGAGATGAATTTCTTATTCCGTCACACTGGTAACCTAACCATAAAATGCCAATGAATGAAATATGGCGTCCTAAACTCATCCCATCTACAAGCTACGACCGTTTTATCTGCAAAAAGTCATCAGGACACACCTCAAATTTTGCTCAGATAGAACTTGTAACCTAGTTTCGAACATAGGAAATAGAATGGATATAACTAACTCCATAGAATATAGAATGAATTGAGTAGAATAAATTGCATTCTAGTAACTGCGTTTAGAATAACAAGGTTTTGATATGAACGTTTCAAACCTTTGGAAATCGTGTCTCAACGGCTGTTTGAGACAACTAAAAACAACTTGGATTGACTATTCATGCTTGCAGGAAGAATACAGTGAATGCAAAATATTATTAGAAAGCTGGTTTTCAGTAAATTTTACCATCACACTTTTGATCGTAAGAAATGCATTCTTGCAGAGGAGGCGCCACTAGGGGTTTGGGTGGGCTTGATTTCTCCACTCTTCCCCAAATAATGTTTTGCTCGGGTGAAAAGAACAAAGAAAACACTTAAAGAAGACAAAATGCGACGGTATTTTCGTTCGTGACGAGCAGCTTAAATCGTACGTAAAAACTGGCAAGTCCCACAACACAACTCTATTTCCTTTGTAACCTAAACACAAGGACGGGGGAGCAGGGGGCAGAGGCCCCCAAAGATTTGCAAAATCTCAATTTTATTCATGACCACTTTTCAGCTTATCCAAAATTGAAGTCTATTGCGACAGACTTTGAGTTACTGACAGCAAGATATGCATATCGACAAGAAACACGTCTTTTCACACAATGACCAAACTAAATTTGAACCCAGCCTACTTGTCCCCCCCCCCAATCTGCCTTACCTTCCCCCGTCCCTAAAACAAGTTGCAGTCTAAAACATGGCACTGTCTTCTACAATTTGAAGTCCTTTGTGCATGAAAGTTGCATTTCCTTCAGTTCATGGTGGAACGGCACCACACCTACCAACCTGTCTAGGCCTACATATAAAACCAAAATAAAACCATTAAATTTGACTCTAATCCCAGCCACACAGGCTGGCCTTGTACAGATATAAGAGTGTTAATTGTCATAGACACAGAGAAGAGTTTTATTTCTAGGTGACCTTTTATGGGATACACATAAGAGCTTGCTATCACTTGTTTGACATCATATCCAGCCCAGGTTTCTCAATGATAAATATTTGGATTGTTTCA
This sequence comes from Alatinidae sp. Z8VKAUB7J3, assembly GCA_010016025.2. NCBI lineage: Eukaryota > Metazoa > Cnidaria > Cubozoa > Carybdeida > Alatinidae > Alatinidae sp. Z8VKAUB7J3. Next base: position 416 of record JAAAKM020005051.1, on the reverse strand, counting down.
AATGTACATTTGTGGATGACGTAGGATTCTTGGCATTGTCACAATAACGTAGAACACGAGGTGGTGTGATGTGACTCCATAAAAATTCTAAATAGTTCTTGTCAAGGAATAGGCTTGCCGCTTGCTAACAAATAATAAAAATACCGATAACCATAAATGGCGAGGACGACAAATAAAGAAGTAGAAGCAGCAGCAGCAACAACAACAGCATTCGTAGTAGTAGTAGTAGTAGTAGTAGTAGTAGTAGTAGTGGTGGTAATTGCAGTAGTAGTGGTAGTAGTAGTGGTAGTGGTAGTAGTAGTCGTCGTAGTAGTCGTAGTAGTCGTAGTAGTCGTAGTAGTCGTAGTCGTAGTCGTAGTAGTAGTCGTAGTCGTAGTAGTCGTAGTAGTAGTCGTAGTCGTAGTCGTAGTCGTAGT
>JAAAKM020005048.1:0-11308 GCA_010016025.2 Alatinidae sp. Z8VKAUB7J3 | reverse complement strand
GGACAGGCTAGCCATATGTAATAACAATACTTCATATATGTTTGACATTAAAATGCCAGCTGTCTTTCATGACCGCTAATTAAAGAGTGGTGTTCCTGTGACGGTTGATAGAAAGAATCTTGAATTTTCCACGCACTGAAAAACGATTTCATTTTCCTTCTCAGCGACGATGAGGTTCCTTTAAAAGATTCGTAAATTCTACCTTTTCCAAACAGATAGTCTGTTCGAACAAGAAGAAAGGGTAGTGCCGTCAAGAAAGGTACAGAGATTTTAAAGTATAAAGCATTATATTTATAGCACAAATAACATAGAACCTAAGACAGACCTCTGGAGAACACCAGCACTGATGAAGTAATTACCAAAGGACAGATCATATCGTGTAATCATTAAGATAGCATACAGAATACCGTAATATAAACAGGATTTTACCCAACAAGCTAAAAACGTCATACTATGCATAAGTATACACTGTCCACAAATTACGTCCTGCACCCAAAGGAAACAATCTCGTGGTGCATGGGCTAGTTCTGGCTCGTGTAGGAATTATTGATGACCCGCGAGCAAGTAATCGAGGCCAAAAATGAGCACAAAAGCATCAAAGACTTCAATAACAAGTAATATCTCTAGTATATTTCACATTAAACGCGAACCGATAACTTCTGTTTTAGCCACTCTGAAATACAAAGATGGGGGGAATTTGCTTCTAACATGGAAGAGCATGATGAGCAAGATGAGCAACAACTAAAACGGTTGATTATGAAATTAAGAGCTGTAGGTAATGCTGAAGACTACAAAACAGAGCTTTGGAAAACACTATATTTTAATATGTGGTTATTGACGATGAAGAAGATGATGATGATGACGATGATGCTGGTATTTATGCTGCTGGCAAACTTTTTTTCACTGACGCTTTGAATGTTGCCGTCGTTCCTAAAGGGGCGGTACCGCAAACTTTGGAAACAGCTGGTGTAGAAGGTTTGAGAATAGTCAGATCTTTCAACGTTGTGCTATACTACGACAAGATATGTGGATTAATTTACCATAGAGGCTGATATTGCAGGCTCATAACGGTTTATGTTCGGGAAAGAACTCATTGGGATTAAGAATTAATTACACACTCAAACTTTTTTGATGATTGATATTTACGTCGGTAGGTTTTGCTACACTGTTTGTCATGCGGAAAACGGCTATGGGAGAAATTGGAAAAGACTGAGTAGCCATGAGCACCTACTCGCAAAACAAACAAAAACCCAGACACCTATTCGTATTAAAAGGCATGCCGAGGAGACAAGACAGAATCCTGAGAAATTCCAACCCTTGGACATCTAAGAGGACGAGGAATCATCAATCCAAACCACCGTAGTTTTGTTGGCGTCTTATATATTGAGCAGTGAATTATTAAGTCAAAACAGTGGATATGGAAGTGTTATCGATTCAAACCGAATTCCCAAATCAATTGACGCACTGATCATTGAAGAAAGAACCGCCTAGAACTGAAGTGATTTGGTTGTAAGTGTTGAAGGACAAAAGTTACCTTGTATATTTTAATTATAATGTGTTACAATGTAATTGGGATCTTAATAAGGAAAATTACATTTCAAAATCTTGTTGCTTCGCGCTTGTTTCTGGTAGGCAAGCATCGACGTCGTAACACAGACATTTCTGTATAAAACCAATACACGTTACATTCCATTTGAATATTTGAATATACAAGCAAGCAATGATGGACATTTAATTTTATCATTTTGTAACTTCCAGGTTTATGAATGCCTTTTTTGACACAATGTGTTGTTTCCGATTAATGTTCGTTTTGGTCGCGACTTTGAAGACAATTCAGCCTTCGGCTAACTTTTTTTCGAAACTTTTATTTTAAAAATAAAAAATAAATTGAAAGTATCATCGAAAATAAAATAGATAAATTGAATTATCCGAATACACAGGCTATTGGCCTTGTCTCGCTCTCTGAAGAGATCTTGCCCCAATACCAACCGGATAATCGAAGTAGCCCTGATGTGGTAAGATAGGGTGTTTCTGTAGGTTTGCAGACCGATTCAGCAGGCTTATTTTAGACAAATTGCTGAAGTTGGAAACCGGAGGACGAGCCCTACATTCAACTTATCCAGTATGATAAATATAGGAACCTAAATGATAGCTCGAGTCCCTTAAATCGCTGTTTCAAGTGAAAAAGCAGAATCTTTCTGCTCGGTGTTGCGTCAAAATGACAGGGGTCATTGTCAAATGAGCGCTAATATTTTTTGCGTCATGTGGAGAGAGGAGCGATTTCGTAAACTACAATTATCAAGAGTATTTTTAAAAATCTTTTTTAATATCAGATAGATAAAGTAATCGAATCTTAACTTGTGGAACAAGATCAACTCTTAGAAATGGTGTACTCGAACGCATTGCTTAAGCATACCTTTCAGATGGTGAGTTCAATGCGAAAGAAGTACATGTTTGTTTCGCATATGATTTTTCCGAGACCGGCTCGGGTATGCTTAAGCAAGGCCCAATTCAGGGTCAAAATATGCTTATCATATGCTTATTTTGGGTCAAATTCAAATCCTACGTGTAGCAGGCGGTTATTCTACTAATGTTGTTGCTAATCTTGTTCACTTCGGAACTTTTAGCATGTCGCATCTTTAAGTCTTGGAGTTGTTTTATAAACATAACGCTTATAGCCCTAAGCATAAACATGAAAAGTAATCCAATGTTCGAACTATATGTAGGTCTTTCCCCAGTCTCAATAATGAAAGCATTGCACGTGAATTTAAACCATGTACACCATTCATTTAAAATTATCATCATTTAAATAATCAGGTCCGCCATTTTTGGCACAATCACGAGAATGTCACTGCTCAGAGAAACAGGCCGTGCAATATGCTTAGTGTATGCTTTTTTCGGCAATCTGAGCATGTTTAGACTTATAAGCGTTATGCTTAGAAAAAAATCCCAACATGTATAGCGAAATGAGAAAGTAGCGATTAAAAGGGAACAATGAAACCTAGAAAAACGTATTTGAAAATGAAAACAAAGCCGTAGTTTGCAACATTTGCCTTCCCTATTTCTTGTACCTTTCTCTAAGTGAGTTCAATTGTACTCCAATACATGGGGAGAAGCCGCAAAATTATGGCTAAGAGATAACCAAAAGTTTAGTATTTTATAATTTAGTTGAATTTTAGATATGATTTGGAACATTGGCAATGAAGATTTAACGATAGAACTCTCTTCTCTTTCTAATTTTCTCGTTATAGTGTTTCCTTTGGACTCTTTGCCAGAGAAAAAAATTACTTGCCAAAAAGTAGCGAGGAGGAAGCCCCAGCTCCACCTGTGGCGTTGACAAACTGCAACGCAAAGAAAGAGAAGGAGTACGTGACATGAAAGTGAGGTTGACTTGACATCTAACCTCTGGATTTCCCACCGGCAATGACACTCCTTGTCGCCTCCATTTTCAAAGTCTCGTCTATCTCATCTTTGTATTCCTTACTGTATCAACTGACACTTAAGAGAGAAGAATGACGTCAGAAACACAGAATTTTGTAATTGACTCTTGAAGAGGTTACGATCACATCTCCAATTTCTTCCTGCTATTTCAGACTCGTAAGTTTGCAAAGATTAAAATATCTTTACGTCCTATAACATTGCCTCTTACTTGCCATCATGGCCAGCGAATTTTAGGAATGTTGTCACTGGCTTAAGTTACTGTCATTCTCTAACTTGAATTCTTGGTCAAGTGCCTATTGCAGTGTAGAAATTTACTCAAAAGTATCGCCAAAAGATAAGAATATAGTTATAGACAATGCTGTCGATAAGATATTCATTGAAATATTGTGTGAAAGCCATTCATAAATAACATAACTAGCTACAGACATAAATAAACCATGTCATTTGTCCATTTCACGTTACGAAGAAGTCGTTTTAACAATACTGGAAGAGGATCCAGTAATACGTAATTATGGAGAAAGAATACCTTGAAATGAACAAACTGCAATGACATTTTTTAGAGGTTAATTGAAGTTGCTTTAAGTTACGGGTTTGGGTAAAACAGTTGGGTATTTAAACGCTTATTAACAGTTATTTACAATCCATTCTAAATATTATAGAGATATTCATCAAGATTTAAAGTTTCTATTTAATAAGGTTTTTTTACATCAATTGCTTTCAAATAATTTGAAATAGTTGTCATACGGCCCTGTAATATACACTTTCTGATTTACACTATGCCAAAGATTGTCATTCCTTGCCTTTCTATATCCTCGTGTGTGTGTGTTCGGATGCATTAAGAGAGACATTATTCCTGCGCAACCTGCTTCCCGTTCTGCTACACTGTTACATCTCCCCTATTTAGGGTCTGGGATTTGCTGGGAGGCTCCCCTTTCGAGTCCTATTGATCGACATCCTACACTCGCCAACATCTTCTAGTACCGGGTCTTTCTTGCAGTGGTCCAGCAGACTCTCAGAAAACGTCCATTGCAGATCATAAAGGACTCTGGTCTCCCTATCCCCCTTTTTCTCAGCATCCAGCCGTCGCTATAATACGTTGCCACTTCTCAAACGAGTAGAGTGCTTTGAGTAATCTTATCTGAGTATTTCTACTATGGGAGCAGTGTCTCCGGAAAGATGTCAGGTTCTTCAAGGCTTACCCGGTGAAATAGCAAGCCACACGTAGATCTCTCTCTCGTAATCTCCAACGGCTGTCTATGACGGTTCCCAAGTAAGCAATTAAAACATTTTTTTGGTTTTACTGTCATTGATCTTAAAACCATATTTCTTAGAGACCTCTCCCACATGAGCGCCTGCAGGGGTGCAAAAGAGGGCATTTTACATTTGGAAATAATATTGGTGAAAACCGGCAAGTTTTGATCATTCGCCATTGGTTTAAAGTCGTAAAAGAATTTTGTTCACTGAGGCCAAAAGACACAATTTTTGCGCAGTTCTGAAGTTATATCTCACGGAAGGCATTTTTGAGGAATACTTCAATGCACATAAGTATGGACATACACACAAGAGTCATCCAATATGTCCGACGTTTTGGTTGCCGATGCATTGATATACCAAAGTGGAAAAATGTATATGCCGATAAGAATGTCAGGTGGGGCGGAATACGCTAGTGAATTCTCTCGGGGGGCGCCCTTGCCCCCCTCACCTTCATGACCAGTTTGTCTAAAATATAATACTGTAGTGCAAAATATAATCGGAAGTGTTAGTATATGCAACCTCAAAGCTACTAGCTTTGCACTGCCCTTCAGAGCGAAAAACATTTCCTAGAATAGCCTTTTAAACATGAAAGTGCAGCTAAACTTCTGTCTAAATTTCCGTCATACTCCTTGACACGTGACGTCTTTCACAGGGGCTAATTCTTTGCACTGTTCCCTGTGAAGATAAATCAAGTGTTTCAACTCTCAAATAACAAAATTAAAATCGTCTGATATCCTATCTGTCTATTTAGGAAGATTATGTTTCCTGAAATGAAATATGTCTGGACTTGATTAAGGCGCTAGAAAAGTGAGGACTACGTCACGTGAAAATGACGGAAGCTTGCCACTCTCGTCACTTTTGTGCATACTACTTTTGTCTAAGTTTTAAAAATATATGGCCACACATCATGCTTCTACACTAATTCAAAGTATCCGATATCTAACCTTTCTGGTAATATTTCAATGAATATCTTATCGACAGCATTGTCTATAACTATATAAATGGTTATTGCATAAGCGAAACAGAAAAAGTTAATGTTGCACCCACCATAACATCAACGTCTGGCAGTACAAGTGCAGGGAAAGGGGGGTAGATGATTCAACTTTGTTATAAGTTACAAAATTATGAGAAAGAAGGAATAAAACAGTATATCTTTATTTAAAAAAACCCATATGTATTAGTACTGTCATTCTGATTTGAAAGGGGAGGCTGAAAGCGCTAGATCGGTAGGCACGCAGCCAAGGGGGGGGGGCAGTGCCCGCCCAATGGGTAAAACTTGTCCACGTTTCCCCCGCCAGAATAATCCTTACGGGCATTTAGAAGAAAGAAAGATGAGAAGTCTAGGTCTCTCAAATGCAATTTTGAGCCTTCTAGGAACTATAAAAATTCAAAATTTTCCCAGCTAATAAAATCATAGTGGGCTAGCTTGACAGGAAGTAGGGAAGGCAAGAGGTTTTGTTTTGAGTTTGCCCCCCATCAAAATTTGACTGGCTGCATGGCTGTAGATCGGTAAAACACTGAATCAAAGAAGGGCATGCTTATATTTTAGAAGGGTACATTTGTGCACTGAGGCAAAGAGGGGCATACTTACATTTTAGAAAGCGCACATTCGTGCTTTAAAAAATATTGGAAATCGTTGCTGTCCCCTCTACTCCCCTGCTCTTTGCCATGTTTATCATGCCATGCACTAGTAGGCACCTTGCTTCCATTAAAACAAACGGGTCGCGAATCTATTTGTTTTTAAATGAAGATTTATTCCTTTTATTCAGTCAGCCCAGTGATTGGAGTGTATGACAAGGGAGTGCAGAAAGTCCCCATGCAAGGAAAACTATGAAGAAGTGATTTATTGATATTGTTGTAACCTTCTTGCTATTCAAATAGCAGTTTACGAACCCCTAGTAATATTCCTTAATCGTTTTTCTCGTTAGCACTTATTTTATTGCTTCTTTTATACTCTGTACAAGACAGGAGCTGCTACAAGTTGTAGAGTTCCTTTTTTATTGTGAAATAACAGGTATTTGTTTGTATTTAATGAAATCGGGAGCCTCATATCTGAACTTAAAATCTGGGAATCATTCGACGCGTCACTAATAGACCCTTTCGAGGTGACTGGTGGACCCTCTATGATACCAATTTAACAGCAATTTGTAAGATATAGATAGGCCTACCGATTTATCAATATGAAATAAGAGAAAATGAATGCCTTGTTCAGTTTACTTTTATAAAATTCTGAGACTATTTAACAAATGGATTCTTTCGGAATTATTGAGAAGCAAAATAACTTGAGACATTGTTGTGGACGCTAAAGGCAATAATAATGTACATCTCAATAGTCCCTTTCAGCCCGCATCCTACGTAATTTCGATGTCTATGTTTGGTCGATTTTACGTCATGTTGGTAAGCACCATCGACTCAATGTCTATCTGACGTAATTATTTCAACGAAAAGGCTGTTTGTGATTCCGACATTTGATCAGTGTAATGCCCACGTCGCTATGTTATTGTACGTCTGAACGATATTGGATGAACGTCAATACGACGTCGCTTCACTGTCCGAAAACGACGTCACTTCAACTTTTTTTTACAAAGACAATTGCGTCGATTCGACTTTTGAGATGACTTCAGATCAGCTTTGATCCGACATCGGAATGCAGGGAGGGCTGTGTTATCAAAGTCAATGTAAGATTTGTTTTAATGAATTTTTAAGGGTAATAGTATATAGAATTTTTAATACATGCATTGAATTTCTTATAGGTACAATCCCTTAATATATACCCCTTTTCTAGCAAGACTAATCTTGGATAAGGTTTCAAAGTGACTTAAATGATCGTTGAAGTTCACTGTTTAATCATAGAACTTCAACGATCCCTGGTTTAATATACATCTCAAAGGCAGTATTCCTGGCATAAATGTTTTTAAAGAGTTCAATACTCTACGTCCTTGTTTTAAATTGGAGACCATGTGCTTTACTGACGAGTGTCCGCCACTGCTAATTGTTAGGCAATCTTAGGAACTTAACATCGATTCGTAGTACAAATAGCCGCTGGAAATTGCTGGCCTTTCTCCAACTTCAGTGCAGTGTAGTCCATCCGATATTTGATCCCGTTAATGCGTCAAATGCGACTGAACGAGAGTTGAATTTTTCATCGCCAAAATAAAGCATCATCTCCGTGATCACAAGATCAGATACATAAAACATTAAAAGCTGCGCCATTGTATATGAAACAGTTGCACAACTCCAATCATATCGAATCGTCTCCTTTTTCTCTTATCTTTTTCTTAAAAAAGGATTATCCATGAAATTACCGCTGCGCACCGCTGAAGGCGTACAGTGTGCGGCATAAGAGAGCTAGGATTAAGTATGTCATCTCCGCTATTGGTGCCAAGTCCTCTGTCAATGTAATGAACTTGCGCCGTCTGATGGAACTGCGAGTATCACCATGGTCACAGTCAGCAAAGTGACGTCATAAAGGGCTCATAATCCTGCCCTAGCCGAAAGGGATGAAGCATTTTGGTGTTGGTTCTTGTATTGGAAATTTTAGGAGCAATCGAAAGAGTATTGCTTACACAGAAAAGGCTTTTTGCTTTACTGCGTCGATAGCAGTTCTCACACGAAGGAAAATTGTACAATCTAAAAGTTTTGTACACGTATTTATACCCAATATCTTACTATGCGAGCAGCTAATAAGACCACTATGAACCAGGCTCAAGGGAAATCACAAACCGTAGCAAGAGAAAGTAGCTATCCTCATACATAGAAGCCGACATCATGTGACATATAATGGTGTAATGTTTTAACAGCCATGGTCTATCAAAGAGTTGTCTCGTTGCTTCTTTTTGTCTATTAGTGCAGCGCTTCTTAATCTTTGTGGTCCGGTTTCTCCCTTAGCAAAAAAGTTTGGAACAATATCCCACCTGCATTCCCTTCAGTAGTGGTACTAATACGAAAGAAATGAAAGCAAGCAAGGGATTTTTTTTACGAAGGGCATTTACCACTGTGTTTGAATCATTTCTCACTTTCAGATGTGCATAATGGGAATAAAAGATGAATAATGTACCTCTGATCACGCCTTTGAGCCATCGACTACCAATAGAAATCTTGGACGAAGTGTTCTTTCATTTTTGGGACGTCTGGTTTCAATAACGTCCATTTAAGTCTAAATTTCCATGGTTAATAATTTTCAGAGATCCGTGTTTTTTCTCAAGAATTTTGTTTACAGTGGTACATACGCCACGAGTCATTTTTTTGGAAATGGAAGGAGGTATCTTTGCGCCTGTACAACAATAGCGTTTAAAAGAACTTCCCGTTTACCTCTTGTTAAGGCCACATAATGATGTTCTTACAAGGAGTCGGTGTCTTTGAAAACGTAGAAGGTGATCCGAAACGTGTCTGGTTGCCGATAGTACTTATGTTATACAATATTACAAATATACATCTCCATTCTTTCCCATTTTCTCCCTCAGGGAGGAATATCCTCCCCCTTGAAAACCAAGGCATTAGAGTATGATCTAATGTAGGAACAATGAAAATACAACAAAGTGCAGTTGACATCGCTTAATAAGACAGACTTGTGCCTCACCTTCCATGGCCCAATAACCGCTGTGACTCAGTAACCGAATTTCAGTTTTTATTCGTTTAGGGCATAGTAACTCGAATTCACCCCCCTTCTAGTTACCCCCCTTCTAGTTACTATGTTTAGAGGCATTATCAGAGTTTATGATGCAGACTCAATTCCAAAATTTTGTTTTTTTTCTTTCAGTATGCTCAGAACGAATGTATGATATAGAATTAAGAAGATTGAATATATGCATTGACCTAAAAGAGATGATATGTTGCATGATAACGAGCATTTTAAAGCCTTTAAAAGTCGCGGGCGATGTTTGTTATGAAGAGATTATGCAATGCACCAATGCAAAATACAAGGAACTGTGATACTTGGAAGACAGCACGTCAGCATCCTATTTATAGTTGGGGGGCAAATAATGCGACGTGCGTATTTGGTGCATTGCTGTCTGGTTGGTTTATTACAACATTTATCATCTTTTACTAAAATATTCTAGACACATTCTCGTAAGCGTTCCTCTGCACGGTATGTCTCAAAAAACCTATTTTGAAGCGAGCGGTGTGCTCATGTGCTTGTGTCTTAAGACTATAAAGATTCTGTCGCTCATGATGCCTTCAATTATTTGGCCAAACTTAGTTTGTTACCTTACCTTGCGGGTATGTAGTAACGTAATGCTGGAAAGGGCGTGGTCATAGATAGTTGAATAATGTAGATGATGCAAGGCTGAATACTTATTATATTTGATACGCAGAAAATGTGTGAAGTGTGTGAAGAAATATTGAAGATTTTTGGTGAACAAAATCTACGCAGTGAGTTAATATCAGACCAATATTTGGGAGAAACAATTGGGAGATCCGTCCCCCTTCATTTGCTACGGTCATGTTTAGCTTACTTGTACGTGCATGTAAAGATTGACAATGATTTATTTGGAATCACTTTAACATGTTTTGGTTTTGTATGTACTAGAATGTGTTCCTCATACGCAGATCCCCAGTTGCTGTTGTGCGCGACGTGTTTGTTGGCCTTCTGCGAAGTTTTTCCCTGTTTGTCTCCACTGAATAACTAGCTTTACTGGACAAGCAAAAAGTTACCGTTGAACGTCTCCCAAGAAATGGACTCACCCTTCTGCGGCGCTATTACTTTGAAATCAAGAACCTGGACGTCTTAATACTTCCATGTTTCGAAGGTTGTATTCCCAAGGTTCTTCTTAAACAGCTTCATAACACTTTGAATTTGTACTTTCTCTAGGATGTACTTTTTCATGTCTCGCTAACATACAGGCTAGCTTAGAACAAAATTACGTCAAAGTATAATATTGCTGACTTAGAGCTAATGATAAATTGAAGACGTCTAAACACTGCGCAGCTTTGCAAATTGTTGAATCAACATCCACTTCCACCTCACCAGTGTTTGACTTGATAAAACAAAAGTATGTTAAATGTTGCCATTCCTCAAGCAATTCACCACCTAACTTTATTTTCCTATCAGCAGGTATCTCTTAATCTTTCTTTCACTTTTGCTTTTAGGACTCCGATATTAAGGCCAATTTTCTCTGCATATAACTTTGATAGATATATAATTTTTTTGCGTATTTTCAAAGTTTTGCGAGATAAGAGCTAAATCACCTGCAAAATTAGAGGTATTTAGGTTCACTTTAGTTCAAAATAATTAAATAATTAATTTGGGCTTTGCACGATCTGTCTATTCAAATAACCTTCCACATTTGCAAAAGAAAATAGCAACAGTATGTATCCTTGTTGAACACCTGTATTAACATATATGTTATCTTTTGCAACAACAGTAGATTTTATGCAACAACCAATGTATGCAAAAGTATCTCTGTAAGAAACCATACATTCGCATTATTTTTCAGTTCATGCCTACATTACGCTAACCCTCAAACTTATCTGAACTTTTCGTAAGAAATGTAAATACAAATTTATTTCATACGTCAGCCATCGGCGTCGGAACGAGAGAGGAGAAGGCACAGGGTTCATGAAGTGTCAAAGTAAGCATTTGTGGGCCTATAGCACTTTAAATTTGGAGGCT
>JAAAKM020005044.1:0-11310 GCA_010016025.2 Alatinidae sp. Z8VKAUB7J3 | reverse complement strand
CCTACTACAGAAAATAGCGTCTACCTGTTCAATAAGTTTAAGGCTAGATCATGTTATACTTTTACGACATGAATGAGTTATAAATAAGGTAGAATTCCGACGAGTCGAATAGCGAGTAACCTTTTGTGGTGTGCTAACCGAGAAAGATATCTCTTTATGAGTTTGAAGAAGAATTTCTTATTTACATTCTTCTCAAATACGTCTATACTACCACAGTCAAAAGATAGGAAGACCACCGGAAGTCTTAACGTAAGGTGGTTTGGAAGATATAAGATGAGATTCCTTTATGGGCAAATTGAAAGAAATTTTATATGATCCTGTATTCATTTGTTAAAGATTTGTTGAATGGTCTCTACAAGTTTAGTGAATAGAAATCATGGAACCACAACGCCGGTTTCAACAAAACCAAGAGAAAGCCGCCGAATCTACCCTTCTACCGGTGATCATTAGGGTTTTTTTCTTTTCATGGCAACAAGACTTTACAACTGTTGTTACTATTTTGGATTGAGAATAATAAGGTATAATGTGCAAACCATAGAGAATAATAACTGGACTATGCAATTTTCCTTCCGGTTCTACTTTCGCGAGCGCTTACCTTAGTTTGTTTGAATGTTAAAGTTTGATTTGTGAGCATTTGTACTATTTTTGAAGCTGAAACCACATTTTGTTAGGCCACAGTTAGTTATAGTAACTTAGATGGGCAAAGATAGCAGGGGGATAAAAAAATTATGGGCTTGCTTGAAACGATTACAGAATACGAAGTAAAGTTTCCTTTATGGTGCATGCCTATTGACACGGACAAGAAAGCATGGTAATAAAAACAAGCTAAAAAAGAACTTCTTTTTAAGTAGCAATTTTTTAGTAAGGGATGAAAAAGTGACATTCAAGGTGCTAACACCTTCTCATTTGCTGCAGGCGGGAAGAAGCTCTGAAATTCTCGGCGAGATCACTAAAATTACTGAAGATTTTTATATTATACAAACTTAAAGATTGCCCTGAGTTCCTTGACATTAATTGAAATTAATTGAGATTACTTTTATCACTGAAGATTGCTTTAAGATTTTTAGAGTGATTTAAGATTATGTAAAGATGGGAAGCTTGAAACTACGACTATGATTAGTACGGTTCAGTTTGAAAATCAATTGTTAGGACACCCTATGACTGTTTTGAAAATTGATTTTATAAATATAATTTTTTAAAACTTTCATAAATTTTAGGAAGACTCTCCAAATCTGACCCAAAACAAAGAAGCACATGAAACGAAATTTTACTTTAAAATTGCCGCGGGTGATGACTTGAGATTACCTTGAATTACCCGTTACGCATTGGGATTAACTGGGAGTCGTTGAGATTACTTTTATTAACTGTAATTCATTAAAGATTTTTTTTAAACAGTTTAGGATTCCCTAAAGATCAGAAGTTTATATCGAGGTTTGAAATTAGGCGGTTACATAGTGCATGCAATTGTAGAGATTTACAGATTTATTTCCGAGATTTCTGAAATACTCAAATATTATTGAAATAACTATAGACTGCGAATGTGATTAATTTCAGTTATTTATCCATCCCTTTGCCACTGATTTAACACTGAGATGTACCATGCTTTCTCGTTCTTAACCCTTGATAACTGCCTTGACACCTAGTGGTGAAAAATCTACTAGTGGGTAAGAAACATTAACAGCGCATGGCTTAATTTGAATAAAACGAGGTGCGACTGACTTCTCAATTAGCTGTGACCTGTTGACTGTCGGCAATAATGATCCAGTAGATTTTTTAGAGTACTGGTTATGAGAGAACATTATTATTTACTGGACGTCAACAGCTGGTTCTTATATTTGGTCTTTAAATGAACCGAGAATTTCCGTTCTTCTACCATATGTTGACAGGGTGGTTATACAAATAGATAACTGGACTCTGCCCCGAAGTGCAATCGAGGCATTAGTGGTTGGCACCTGAATATTAAATTAAAAGGATTGTCATCATTGGTGAACATTAGTTTTGAATGAGGTTTGGAAAACCGAAGACAACTTCGCCGACGACATGTTAGAAAAGGATATGTTGACATGCGTGAAGAGTATATGTTGATATTCTTGAAGAGGGAACGTTGACAAGGATGTGTTGACATACTTGAAGAGGGTATGCTGATATCGTTGAAGAGGATATGCTGATATCATTGAAGAGGATATGTTAATATCCTTGCAGAGGATATGTTGACATGCTTACAAAAGATATGTTGACATGCTTGAAAGAGGTATGTTGACATGCTTGAAAAGGATATGTTGATATCCTTGAAGAGAATATGTTGACATGCTTGAAGAGGATATGTCGACTATCCTACGCTACGCTTACCTCCTACGTACGTCGCGTACTGTCCCCTTGTTCCTTTCAGACAGATCAGTATAAAATAACTAATGCCCTACGAGAGGGCGGTTCTTAAGCAAGGGATAGGAACTTAGTAGTAGCTGCTAACTCAGACATGTCTTGTGGTTTCTTGAGAAATGCGAAAAATTCATGTCCTTTAATGGAATTTGCAACTTGAAGTAAAATAAGAGAGGCAACCAATGGAAGAATGATGATGTGATACAAATAAACCCTATATTATGAATGCTTTTATATATAAGGTTTCTTGTTAAATCAGAGAAGCATCTTACATAACTGGCAAAATTTAACAAGTGAGGGCCTTTCACGCTTATTCGAGTCTAAGATTTACTGCCTTTCCATTCGTGTAAACCTTTTAAAATGAGCCTATGGATCACAACTAGTATACTATACTAGGACTGGTGCTGTTAAGAAAAAAATCATAGAGTGCTCTTTCTTGACAACTGCGAGTCCCAGTCATGGGTGTGGCTCTGCCTCAAAAAGGGCAGACCAGAAGAGGTCATGCCTTCGATGAAATTATTAGAATGACCTACCCATCATTCCAACAGTCCTACTGGTATCGCAATGGCTTAAAGGTAAAACTTATATTTTGCAATATGCAAAATGTTACATTTCGTAGGTATCTAATTTCGCGATTTTTGCGTTTTGAAATTTTTCGCGGGTATTTAGCTTTGTGATTTTTATATTTTCACATTTCACTTGTGTATTCGATTTCTCTATATTTCTCAGAAAGGACTATTTAAGGTGGTTCTCAAAAAGGATTAGAAAAGTAAGTAAAACAACAAGAGATAGATTAAATATTTCAGCTGTCATCATAATTTTGTTCTGCCTTTACCTTAAAGGTAGAAAATTTTGCGGCTATTTAATCTCACTGTTTTAAGGTTTTGAAATTTTTCGAAGTTTTATACCCGCGAAATTTTATACCTTTCAAGTAATACTACCAAAAGTACAAATATAGAAGTAATCTTTGGTGGAGGCAACTCTTCTTGTCTCCAGCTTTATGTGGAGCACATGTGTATGCTGACAAGAAATCATTCCAAGGGAAGTTTGGGGGGGGGGGGCAAAAATACATCGTCTCCCTGTTGCTGGTGGTTAAGCGAAAACATTCCCCTCGGATCTCGTACAATCCACGCCCATACTTCCAGTAATGGTTTGACAAACTATTAAAACATTCACGACGCTGACAAAATACGACGATTTTCATACTCCTCTAGAGAATCTGTTTTTAGTTATTGATATATATATATGTTTTAGACTCCTTTTTATAAGAATTGCATAAATTTACCTGAGCCTCATGTTCTTTCAAATTCTGCTGAAGTGAGCCTCAAATATTCTTGAATGATTCTTAACTTTTTCTCAAGGATGGTTGTGATTTTCATGGAGCGAATGAAGGAATTACTAGTAAAAACGTTATTTTTACTTCTACTGAAGCGTGCTTCAAATTGAAAGCTTTCTGAGTCAACAGGAACCTTAAGTCTTTGCACCACAAGATATAGGAATTTTTAAACTTTGGTTTGGTATCACTTCAGCCTGAGAGTAATTCTTAAAACGTTCTTAGATTTTCTTATAAAAGAATTCTTATAAAAAAGAAACAGTGTATTCAAACGTGGTGATTTTTTGTGAAACTGTATACAATTATACAAAAACGAGCATGATTTAAAAGCACGATGTACTTTCTTCCATGAAGCCAGACAGTTTTTTAAAGTTAATTTAAATATCGAATTTTTAAATTAACTGTGCTTATTGATATCCTGAAAGTAAGAACGTTGTTTCAAATAGTATATTTGACGTGTAGAATATAGCAATCGTTGACAGCAGTCCCCTGATAAGTACCCCTTGAAAAAAACCCTTAGGCCTTTAGCGTGTCCATAATTCCAAAAGGATAAAAAAAATAAGCTCTGAGGATATAAATCGTTGAGATTTTGCGTTGTGTGAACGTATTACGAATGTAGTATAATAATTTTAAAGAATTATTTCAAAATTATGAAGCAGTTAGAGAAAGGTTGGCGCCGTCTCACTGCTGCGCCTCTACTCCTCCATGTCACCAATTTGACGTTCAGGGGCGCCCATGTAAAGCCTCGAAGCATGGGAGAGTGTTGTTTATCCTTAACGACGGAATTCAAGCGGCGTGGTTTGGGATGGTCTTTTTCACTATATTTTAGCAGCCTACATATTAGAGATCGGCATTATTCGTAATCTTTGTATAATTTAGATAATAAAATAAAAAATTTTTTATCAAACTTTTCCAGGTGCTCTTGTAAATTTTAAGTCTGTGCAAAAGACTTCGGAGTAACGAATATCATATCTTTACGGCATACTTCTTCATATTCAATAAAGTTTACATGGCATATCAATGTTTTGGTTGGCATTCGTGTGTTGTACTCTTTTACAAATAATCATTTTAATTCGAGGGCAATTTTTACTAATTTTTATATTCACTTCGAGTCACATTATAAGGTTTTACATTAGTTGTTAAATAGAACCCGGTGTAACACAAAATCTACGAACTAAAAAAAGCAGTGTATAAGCTACTATATACATTTTATGAGATCCCTGTGTATTTTTGAATACCACATACAAATACCATCAACGTCTAGCGATCAAGCATCTTACGCCACAACGTTTATGAATTACCGACTTTTACAGACTCCTCTTACTTATAAGCACCCCCCTCCGCCAGCCCCGTTTAACGCCTTACGGTTATTAATGTAGTTAAAACATGGCAAGAAACAGCGAAAACAAAAATAGCCTTAGCACTGTTAATGTACGTAACTACTTACTCTCTTTCTGTGAAGGCATTTAATTCTCAAAAAAACGAAAGTGCTCTTGCACACAATTTAAACTTTTTGTTAAAATTTTCATCAAGTACGCACTTGCCAATTTGTGAGCTTCGTTTGTGAAGACAATACGAAGAAACTTTCTCCTCGCGTCAACAGCATCAAGAAGCAGTATGTTACATCACGTTGTAGCAAAAAGAAAGGCATACAAAGAATAAAATCATGTTGCAGTCAACGGAAAATTAGAAGATCAATATTCAGATGATATCCTTTAAAAAATTATTGGCTTATATAGTTTAATCTGATTAGTATGTTCTTTCCTTGTTGCTGTTAATACCATTTCAAAAAATCTCAGAGCCCATTTATATAATTTGTTACTCCTTTTATTAAATTTTAGAAAAATTTCAAACATTCGTGTACTCGATTCGTACTTATAAGGCAGTTTTAAGTTCAGTGCTGATCTTCATGTTTTAAAGATATTTTGAAATCTTTGGTTAAGAAATTATCCGCAGATAGTTTAAATGGATGTCATTTTTGTCTTAGCCCTAATACTTGATGCCCCAAAAAGTTATAAGGGACGGGTTTAATGTGTGACGTTCAGTGACAACACACCACTTGTAACTGTTATACAGGAATTTCTGTCTGATTAGAAGTACTGATGTTGGCACGTCTGCTACAATGCACCTTCACTTACACTGCCTAAAGGCTACAAAATAAAAGTCGCGCAAGTGGTATTTCAATGTCGAGAAGCACTGCCCTTGATGTCTACCGAAAACGAGACCCCGTAAATTTTATGACTGAAATAAAGCTACTTTACCGCCCCCTTTCAAACAGACATAGTTTGTATCCTACTGTTTCTACCAACTACCAACTACCGAAAAATTAAGGATATTCTACTACCAGGTGCATTAGCTCCTATGCAAAGGTTCGCATCTGCGAAAGTCCAAAATTTAGAATTCTGCAGACGTGTTCAAACGGAGTCCAGTATATATCATGTTCCTTTTCTATTTATACCCATAGTCGTCCACAAAAAATAATAAAGCTCTGAAGATAAATTACCTAATAAGGAAAAAAATTCTTTCGTTAAAGCAATTTTAAGGAATAATTATAAAAAAGGGACTTTCTTCACAAAATTTTAATTGCACACTCGTGAAAAAAATCCAAAACTTTGAATAGATTTGCAATCAGTTTCACCGTTGAATGTACCGTTATTTTAAAAAATCAATGTTATGAAGGCCTTATGTACCAAGTACAGATAAGGCGTTCTTTGAATTAAGTTGATATAATGGTATTAAATCAAGGAAAAGCCTTCACTCGCTAAGCCGATGGAGTCAAAAATACGTTACGAGATATTCTGCGTCTTACAAGTTTAGTCCTCCCCAAGACGCCTCAACGCTATTCCCCTAGTTACTGAACATCACAATGTCAAAAAATATCCAGTTTAAGTTCAATGAATGTGGTGTCTCCACTTGCCCTGTGAAACAGAACCCACAACAATGAAAAAGCAATGAAAGATTTAAAAAGGCACTCACCAGCGAACGAGGCATGGCCAGAGGGAAACGACAAACGTGCGTCTTTAATTTTTTGCTGGTCCATTCCATGACACTCATACTCTGTAACAAATAACGGGCGACCTGCAAAATCCGTACAGTTCAAGCTGTCCCAATTGGGGTTGCAGATTTCGATGAAGTGTGGTCTCAACCTCCCAACGGAATATTTGGCGACGTCTGTTAGAAAGCCTGTGACAGCAGCCCCAAACAAAAATACAAAAACAATACTGCATATTCTTCTCAGGAGTATAACTGGGCAGTCACAGAAAAAGTTTCCACAATTTAATTGAACTGGTTTCCTTATAACTCTGGAATAAAAGTTCTCTTCCTTGTTCCTACGTATGTATTTCATCGTCTCGAGAACTATCACTAGTATGAAATTACAACTGAGTCCGACAGACACTGCCAGCCCTGCTGGTACTGTACTGTCCATGTAAGGCTTCCGTATATCTTCATCATCACAGAAGAAACCTCGTCTCTGTGGCTCCACGTGTTTATAAAATATATATATTGTTGAACATAGAATAATGAACAAGGTTACATCCAAAGCCACAAAAAGAAGTTGTTTAATCGAAATTTTTACAGACATGATTCTCGTTGTGTCTCTGTGCATTTCAATCACTTTGAGTAGATTAGAAAGTTTTCAAGTTAATGGCCTACATTCCGAATTACTGACCACAGCACTTGCTCAAAATACACGCAGCGTTGACCCTCCTTCTGTCCATACAATCTGTAAACTGCCGTCGTGTTCGTCTGCAGAACGGGTCATATGCAATCGACCAGAAGACTCCTTTTAATCTGAAGTGATCGTTGCTAAGTGTCACTCATCACACTGCTCGGATATGATTCTTGAACTTCGTATCATATTCTCTCCGGTGATTTCATGTCCTTAGAGTTGTATACAATCCTGTGATGCTTTCCGAGGGAGAGAGCTGGTCAATATAGCGAACTCTGTATAATCGGTGCTGTTTGTAAAAAACCCTCCGCTTAATACGTTTGTAGACTTGCTCCAAGTCTGCGCCTTAGGTTGATAGAGAAACAGAAATCTTTAGACTCAAAATGGTACCTTTGAAAGTACGGTTCTCATCTTAGTACAATATTCACGTCTTCGAAGAAGAAAAATTAAAGAACGCTTTCTTTATCCTTCCATCTTCGTACTTAAAGATATAAACGTTTGTACTCCCTTACTTTGAGCAAAAACACTGACTTTATTTCTATTTTAGATTGAATCGCTAGGTTTGCTAATTAGAAAACCAGGGTGCTTACAAAACAAGGCAAAAGAGGCACCAGTAACGGGTGGGCTGTATCGGATGTGTTTATATCAGACACACCGGATTGAGTCTGCTGTTTCTAAGATGGTTGGATAACACGTGACTGCACATTTCTGTAGTCCCTTCATTTAACAAGATTAAAATGTTTGGAGAACTGACGTCATGGCAATACAGCTTTCGGACATATGTGCAATCCTCAGAAAAGCTGTTCATACCCAGAAGGTTAAGTTGCACTTCCATAGCGTTTGGTAAACAGAGAAAATGCCTCGTTATGAAAACGAGTTTAATATTGACATTGGGGAGCGCTTGTCACGCAAAGTTCAGATAAAAAATATTAAAATTTGTTATTCTAGACAAAATTAACACCTTGTTAAGCCAACTAATTACCACAAATGGAGTTTTAGGTGTTACATAGACGGGTAATATCGTAATGAGGATTCTAAGTAGAGTTTTCTCGGTGTGATAAAGACAACTCTACGTACGATTTGAGATCTACGTAATATAACGTACACAATACATATTGTAATACGTTCTGTATAATAATTAATGACATGGGAACGCTTCAAAGCAAGTGTATTCAGCGCTTAAATGCTTTAAAATTTCATGGGTTAAGTTCCGAGAAACTTTAAATTTCAAAAAGCAAGTATCATCGAGAAGAGAGGATTTAAAATTTCAGTTTTAAAAGAACACTAGAGTGTGTTAAGATTGGAGGTCACGTAGCTTAGTTGGCAGAGCGCACTCCGCGAAGGCATGGGCCACCGATTCGATCCCCGGTGGTGACATATTTTCTATTTCTCCAGTGTTCTTTTCAAAACTCTTAATTCCAAAAGAGTATTTTCATCAACACTTCGAAAACGAATCGCATTTTACTTCAGCATGAAATTTCATCAACCTCGTTGCTGACACAAAAACCTTTCTTCAATGCTACAGTGAGCTCTCTTTATCTCGAACTCAAAGCACAGTGTAATTACTTCAAATAGAGAGAGAGAACTGCCAAGGTAGTCCTATATTAGGAGAACACGGTCAAAGAGACGTAAGGATTAGTTTCAATATAAACAGAAGTTCAACATGGGAAGAGTCCACTGTATATATTTTCTTATTAGTAGAAACTTTGAGCTAATTTCAGACATCTCAGCACAATTTTGAGCACTCTTTCTGTCTAAAATACCCAGGTGTCATTGTACATAGGCAACAAAGATACTGTCTTTTAGGAAATGCACAAATTTATATCTCCCTATATTAGTTTTGAAAAGAACACTAGAGAAATAGAAAATATGTCACCACCGGGGATAGAGCCCGTGACCCACGCTTTCGCGGCGTGCGCTCTAGCACCTGAGCTAGGTGACCTCCGATGTTTGCATACTCCTATTTCTCTAGTTGCCACATTAGCTCCCAATTACCCTTCTGTGGACATTGACATCAGCTCAACGCAATTGGAGACCAGCCTCTCTGCGCCCTATGACTTGACCAAGGAAGAACTGCCTTCCGGCCCGTTATAATCTCCCTATATAATAAGCAATTATCGATCATGAAATTTCACTTTTCGCCGTCGAGTGGTAGCATATGAGCACAATCCACTGTTCCCGTAAAAATCAAACAAGTTATTATACCGTAGTCATTTAGAATCGAATCATTGGGATCTGAACCCCTACATTTTATAGGAAAGAAAAGAAACAACTAAGCAGCTACCTATTTTAGCAAACAACTATCCAGATATTTTGTAATCTTCACCAATCTGACTTTGTTCTTATTTGAAAATTGCAACAGTGAATGCCGAAACGCAGTGCCTAAATCCGATAAAGTTTATCCCTTTCACTGGTTATTTTGAGTTGATTTAAAACTCTTGGACGACATAAATCCTTTAGACAATTGGAACGAGTTGTTAAAGTAGCAGCAAAATCTCATTTTAAACGAATTCTGCTTAAAAACCGGGTTGCTTTCGAAATACACGAAAGAAATGAAGTCATAGCCGTGTGGGATACTATGAATAATTTAGCACCGTAGCTGATCACTGCCTTTCATAAAACCCTTATTTGTATGGGCCAAAGGACTACCTAAGACCCGGAACCACTTTTTATCTTAACAAATTCATAATTTATCTTCGTATGGAATACCGTTGTTTTGTTTAGGTGGGAGCACTATTGTGTCACTTGAGTATAATAGCCCCTGCTCAGGGACGACTATTGAATTAGCTCGACCTCTCTCTTGCTTCAGTGCTTTGACCTTTGTCACATCGAGCCTGTTATCACTAGTTTTAAAACTTTCTATAGTTATTACTGGAAGAAGCGTGCCACTGAACGTTCTCCCTTGGTTACAAATCAGTTTGTTTCATTTTCCCAGACTCACTACTCACCGCAGTCTCATTCCAATGCTGGAATGATTCCACGGGGAACGAAGATTCTCAGACTCCGTGGTTTCTCTTCCTAAACTGAAGGACTCTTGACTTTCAAATCATTCAGTTTTCCATCTAACGGTCTCCATTCGTCATCGATGATCTGCTAAACGGAAGTGGCAACGTCTTTGGAATTTTACCATTGCTATCAGTAAATTTGACTTGTTTGTTGATTACAACCTATTTTGTTGACATTCACTGGCCTGTATCCATTACATCAACAACTTGAAATGGTATAGGGCGGTCCTGAAGCGATGTGCCGTATCTCACGTGGCTGAGGTGTTACCACGGAGTAAACGTGCTCTTCTCAACATAACTCATCTTTAAAATGGGCCGAAATATAAGACAGCCATGATGCAATGAGAGTGATGTCCGCAAACTTTGTTCCAGGATTACGCTCGAAACCCCCATTGAGCTTGCATACGCCTGAAATTCTTTAAGGTCTAGAACTGCACAAAGATCAACTTAGCATGCTTTGCTCATCAGCTTCATATGGTGTTCTATAGTCATTGAACAGATTACATGCATTATCTGTTTGCTTCCACGTCATCCTTTTTCATGAATATCTATAATAAAACTCAAATTTGCACATTTTAAAATTGCAAGACGTAATTATTGATAATGAGATGATGATCACTAGGATGACGATCGTGGTTATATAATAAAAATTATAAAGATGAGTATGATAGCTAGATAATGATTAAGTAGATTACAATAACGATGATGATGGTAACGATAATTTAATGATGATAATCATGATAATAATAACATGATGATATGATGATGTAATAATAATCATGATGATGATATTTTAATGATGATGTTGATCATAATGATGATGATGATAATGACGATTATGATAATGATGATGATGACGGTGGTTGTGATGGTGATGATGATGGTGACGACGGTGATGACAATAATGATAATAATGATGATAA
>JAAAKM020005043.1:0-11311 GCA_010016025.2 Alatinidae sp. Z8VKAUB7J3 | reverse complement strand
GAAACTGCAAACTTGGCACCTTGTGTTCCCACATCTAAAACTACCGACCTTTCTAGATTCTACTTTATCTGATAATCCTATAAGATAAAATAATCTTGAAACTACTATATAAGGCAATAAGGTTTGGGATATTCTTCAAATGTTTCAACACATATTAAGCAAGTCTGAACACTGCAAAAAAGTATTCCCTAAAGAACAAATGGCTGCCTTTAGAAGAGCTAAGAACCTTCGAAAAACGTTGGCAAGAGCTAAGCTGCAGAATTTATAGGTGAGGAGAAAACCAGAAAGTTATAAGTGTGGGCCTAGGTATCAAGTGTGTAGTGTTGTGGTAGAGGGGGAACTTTCATAGGTCTGGTAAACATTATGTAGTCAGTCATAGGTTAGGTATAATTCATCCAATGCAGTTAACCTTTTAGAATGTAAGGCAGCACCAACACTACGTTTAGGGAGAGCTTTAACCATTCTTTAAGTGGGAAGTTTCATAGAGGTAGCAGAGTGCCCAAGATGGATTTTTTGCAAATTATAAGGGAGAATGTTGTAGTGGTTTTTTCAAGGACATCAGTGTTGGACTTACAGATAGGCTATATATGTAGTGGAAATAGAAGTAGAGTCGTCTGAATAGTCATATATATACATAGTTGAATTGTAGGTAGATTGTCTTTTGGTTTTTTCCATTTGCTCTGTTCTAGGTACTTTAGTTTGGCTTTTAGTACATCTGTCCCTTTAGTTATTCTTTCATTGTCTAGTCTTATTCATTTGCCCTCTTGAGAAAAGTATGTGTTATATTTTGTGTTTTATTGCCTTATGTTGTTAGCCGCTTTACTTTGACACATTTGAACACCTGTATGTAACACTATTAAATAGTGTCCTATTCTATATAGTATCTATGTGTCTTGTTATTATAAGTTATATTTGTAAGTTGCAATTATCCCCAATCATGCAAGTGTTTGTTTTCAACTGTAGATTTTGTCATAATATCTAAGCAGATCTGTTGTACTCTTGTAAAGTACACATCAAGCACGGAGCCAGCTCCAAAGAAAATAATTCTCAATTTTTTTGTTCTCCTTATGTCCTACTTGCAAAGGGGAAATTACTCATCTCTCATTTGGCCAACCGAAATGACAAACAAATTGGAAATATAAAGCAAGGATGAATCATAACAACATTGCCAAAATCAATATTTCTGAAGAAAATTTCATTACGAAAAGAAATCTGAGGATTTTCTGGGGATGTCAAGAAATTGTATGGGGGGAATTTGGGGCAATGCCCCCCTTGCCCCCCCATAGCTCCATGCCTGGTACACATGGTAAAGATGATATCGAAATGTTGAAGAAAATGTGTATTTTTGCGTACTTATATATATCTCTGACAGTCTCAAAGCAATTATCCCTTTCAAATTTTGCCTCCCTTTAATTTTCACCCCCAGAGGAGCGACAATTAAAGGGAGAGAATTGGAGGGTCAGCAGGGGGGGGGGAATTAAAAGGGGTAAAAATTAATTCTTAAAGTTCAGGAGGGGGACAAAATTAAAGGCAATCAGGTAGGCAAATGCATAGATAAATTGGCATTGTGAAAAAGGTAGGCATTGTTATGAACAATTGAGTCAGCAATGACAGCTATGCGAACATTATTAGTCGAGTAAATAAGAGTGAGTATTGTATCACTGATTGCCTATTTTGTGGCGAATCGAATGACGCATGACCGAACTTTGTCCTCAGCAAGCGTGACTTAGAAATCAGCTGAGTAACTCTATATATGGCCATTTAATTTAATCTTGAGAACAGAATTTTACCCTCGTGCTGATACCCTTATTTGGACATTCTTTAGTTAAGATAAATTTAGTATTTATTTATTTATATAAATTTAGTAACCCAACATCCAAACAAATAAGAGTAAGAACCGGGTAGAAATCAGATAGCTCCAACAGTCAGTGAAGCAGACAGCAGAAACTGATGCTGTTGCCATTGCTGTTGCCATTGCCATAGTGTCGTGGGACAAATTCGATGCAAGTTTTGGTCTTGTAATCATTGACATTTTCTTCATAAGTGACTTTAATCTAATTGCAGTTATAGTATATATCTTACAATGATTTTTGTATTTATTTTGTTATAGTGAATTAAAAAGGTGAATATCAATCCATCCATCCCACGGTGTCACTATTCTTGTATATTCAACAGGCATGTCTACTTCAATACCACAGATAATAAAATTACATAGGAGGCTGGTGATTTTTTTAAGGGGTGCGATTGTTTACACTGTCATATCAGCTGGAATTTCTTTTCTGCCGTGAAAATAAGTCCTGTTGTAATTTCCGCGATTCCTTGCCTTCACAATGTTCAGTGTTTTATGTCTATTTGTGGGGGCTGCAGTATGGGCAGGTTTGCAAGGGTATGCCGTTTTGCAATATTTCTTCACCAAAGGAATATTCAAAAACGTACCGAACAAGCAAAGAAACATAATGTACCACCAAAGTTTGTCTGCCTCTAATTTTTGGCAGGGGGGGGATTAAATGGGGCAAAGCAAAGGATCAGAGGGCAAAAATTAAAGGGACGAAAATTAAAGGGAGTGAAAATTATAGGGAGGCAAAATTTGAAAGGAATAAGGTATATAATTATAACCGATCTATTACCCTCACCCACTGAGTGGAGAAAACATTTCAAGATTGACTTAAAAATTTCTCACCTTAAAACCTTGGGACGTAATGGATATATACACATATATTGGTAATCATGTTGTTTTACATGGAAAATTGTTATAGATGAACATTAAACAGCTTGCAGGGAAATACTTTGTAGATATCTACATTAAGCACCGCGTTATAAAAAAGTTTTTTGTTTTTTGATCTAGGCTATTATATCATCAACCATATTTGACTCTGCCCCAGACAAAGTGAGATTTTTTTTCCAAACTTAAAGAGGGCCCAGCATTAGTTTCAATGTTTTAATATATATATAAAGTTTGTAATGATGAATCTGGAGATTATGTATTCACTGTATAGTATCCATCTATCTATGGGTTCTCCTTCTTAATTTAGTTTATTTTATTGTATTTTCTATTCAACATGTAACTATATGAAACCTCTTCTAAATTTAGCTTCTTTTGAAACAGTGCCCCTTCTTGTAAACTGATTAAAAAACTTTGAAAAATAACCTTAAGATCAAATTCTGATGGATAATACCTATTATTTCTCTAGTATATATTCATCTTTAAATAATCATGACTTTTGAATTTCGTTTATTAAAGGTGTTGGCTTTTCCTAAAATTTGAACAAAGATACTTTAAGTTATGCTGCACTGGAGAAGGCACCCTTACACACTCATTGGGTGGTTTTGGGCAAACTTTCTGCATCACAGCTAAAGTTCACTCTCGTGACCCATTACCGATTTAGCAACAAGAGAGATAGCCATCATTTTATTATTTACACAAGCTTGATTTCCAAGTACTCCCTTCTTTTGTATCTTTGCAAAGTTATAATATGTTGTTTTGTTAGTTTTGAGAGAAGTCAGTTCTTAAAGTTTATCAACAACTTTCGTGATATTTATGTGTCTGAACACTGACAGTGCTGAAGGTGAGCTCTGAGAGCATAAACATTGTGCAATTGGGTACATCAAAACGTCTACAAAACATAATTCACATTTTTGGCATGCTTTTGTAATAGTACCTCAATCACATCACTTCTAAGTTTGTTCTTGCTGTCGAGCATGTGCTTACAGTTTCAGAGCTAAAAAGCCTATTTCTTAATACCAAAACATACACGCTTTGAGTGCCTGCAGACATTGAGGGGGAACAATTAAGAAACTTTTAAGAAGACTGTTCACTTTTGCCATATTACTTTTAAAGTTTTAATAGTGAGCGAAGAATCTGTATTTAAGTGGCATTTCACTCAACCTTTTCAGGTCCCAAAGCATATCTTTAAGTCTCCACGCCGTTATATCACAACAGCATATTCGAAGCGGGCGATGACAATTATAAAAATGGAATGTCTGACCACAACAGTGTGGCACGGCCTATCTGAATAATTCTTCGGCGACCGAGTCACTGATATTCAAATCTTAATACCCTAGTTTTTAGTGACCATTTGCAAAATAAAGTCACACGTAAAAATGGGCTAATAAAAAACTATGGTAACTGTCAACTGATTGCTGGGGCTTTGTAAAATCGGGTCGTAACAATATAACGGTGACTAACGCTGTGGGAATGTCGCGTTTCTTTTCCATCTCCATTCAATCAGCTCAACAGTGACCCAATAACCGTCAAGCTATCCCTGAAAACATGCTGTTCTGACTTACATTGCCAACGTTTCCGAAGCTGAAAACATTGAATAGAAGCGTCTACTCTACCCAAACATCCCATCAGTGAAAGGCCCACTTGCTAAGTCGATATCCTCACAGCGTCACTTTCAGTTAATCGAAGTAAAATCAATGGTGATACCCCAAGCAAACTTAAGTAAGGCAAAGGTTCATAACAGGTGCCTAATGATTGTAAATCTATTCTCTCTAATAACAGGATTTAGCTAATGGATAACAGTAAACAATGAGAGTGGACTACTACACCGCAAATGTTGACTGTGGCTGAAAATGGCACAACGGCTGTATTCATCACTCTCATTAAACCAAACTTCTCTGGCCACATATCTAACAGAAATACGCGCAATTCATACATTTTGACATGAAAATCGCAATAACACGATACCTTTTATTCTAGGATCGTCGTGTGTCAATGGTTTTCTGAAATGGTGAACAAGATCTGCATGCTTGGCCTTCCCATCGGTCTTCCTTAAAAATGCTATTACGTTGTTAACACTCACTTCATCAGCCCCTTGATCTGCATCTCCCGATGCTGCGGTAGCCATTATTTACATCAGAGCCCTATTTGACATATCATTTAACAAGGATCATTCACAAGGTTGTTCTTATCACACTGCTGACTCCGAAGTCACTTGTTAGATTTCGTATCTCGTTGCAAAAGCAAAACATTGGAGGTGGAATTTTAGCAGGGGTGCCATTAGAAGCCTGGGACCAAGGGCTAAATGACGTTGCCGAGTTTGCCAGAAATCAGTGCTGTGCTGTGTACCACCTATGCTAATGATGTCCCTCTATGGTGCAATTAGCACCTCACGCCTTCTTTTGGTGTACTTAAAATTTTTATTAGGGGCTTGAAACAAAGTAATTGGCTATAAAAGAGATACTTAGCAGCAGCAAATGTGTATTTGTACACTTAAAGTGCCCAGCAAGGGCACAGAATTCATGATTGTGTCCTGAAATGAAAAAAACAAAGAAGTGAAATTTAAGGATTCTATTCTCATTACCTTTATGGAACGCAATTAAGATATATGTCCTTTTCCTACACTGCTATTTCTTATGCTTAATATAATTTCCTATTGTGAGAGATCGTGTCGTAGAAAAGGTCTTCATAACCTGAAGATGCCACCGTAACATTAATAGACAGGTTTGGAGAAGATGCCTATGTGTTTCACAACCATTATTTACTATTTACTGTTACATGCATTTCTTGAGCTAACCAGATATTTCACGTAGCCCAAATTTATTGAGCTGTATTCAAAATTTATGCAACTACAATTTATGCAAATGGATATGAAACAAAGAGCAGCTTAAAACTTACTTGTTTCCAACTATTGTAAGAATACAATTTAGTTGTGTCGAACTTACATTTTGGCGACGATGATAATGATGAGGATGAGAGAGAATGGGGAAACAGAATCTCATATAAATACTTCAAGGTGATAAATAGTGCAGTAGTTTCAAGAATAAATAATAAATGGACGTGTTAACTAAAAATATCAAGTTTGTGAACATCACTTAGATATACACACAGTGTTTATAGACAGACATGATTAAATAGTTTGCTTGTAGTACAAAACAAGAATATTGTACGAAATAGCGAAAACATTATTTACTTAAAACCTTTCCTGTCTGACACTCCTCAGAGTACAATCGTCAGAATGATCAAAATAAAACGTGTAAAAGGAGTATACCTAACTGTATTTTTGAAAAAGCCAATCAGAAATTGGACTGCCAGAATGGCTTGTGTTTTTGGACCAATCAGTTTCCACTATAACCAGGTTAACTGAATAAGCCTAATGAGAAAACGAATTCTTTTTCTTTGCATAGCACAGCAGGGGTTTCTTCCTTTTACATGGACTGACTCCAGAAAGGCCAAATGAAATGCAAACCTGGCCTTTCCTATGATACAGAAGCAATCGTCGGTGTACATTTTGCCACAGTCTGGGTTCTCAAGCAAGTGCTACCCTATGGCAGAGTCGCATTGCTTAACGGTGTTTTTGGTCTTTGAAAGCAGAGGTGGTTGTTTTCTTTTAGGAGTTGGTGTTTGGCGAATAAAACTAACCTTTGCTATGCAAACCAAAAGCATTCGTTTCTCATTAGGCCTGGAACATCATCAGTTTTGAGCTACTTATGTCGCGAACAAATAAAAAAAACTAACACGACTTAAATGAAAACAGAGTGATCATGAACGTGGCCAGTCAATCGATAGAAATCCCATTTTTTCATTAAAATTTACAAATAATTTGCATGTAACGTAGTTACAATTTCAATATATTTCATTTGAAAGCAATGGATTTAGTCTCTTAAGTCTTCAGATTGTGGCGCTAAGAGTGTTTACTTTACAGCTAGGAGCGAAAACTGATACAAACTTTAAACACAGGTACACATTGGCTGATCAATGAACAATTTAAGCGTTGTGTGTGAGATGCTTATATCTCTTAGAAGTACTAGTACAATGGTGAAATCATCACTAAAAAATTGCGCCTTAGATACGTCTGTGAATCTGCCAGAAAATTAGGAATACATACCGAACATTACCACCATGATGCTTTGTGTATGACACCATCTCAGCAAACATCATCACATTTAAGTTGAGGAAAGAAATGTCTGTACATGAATTCTTGCTATACCATGCTTCAGTTCCTACGTATCAACTTTGCAATGACCCAGTTTCATAATTTCATATTGCTTAGCGACAAGTAGTGATAGGTTTTAACGTCAAAAAGACCATGCGACGCATGCCTGACCTATAGCCTTTATAGAATGTTGCAATTTTACAGCTCCTCACCATGAAAGTAATGACATGAATATGCATTTTCACAGCCGAGGAGCAACACACACACAGTCGTTAATGGATAGGGTAGCTGTTGTGCCTTGTGGTGTTGGTATTACAAAAACTATAAATGGACGTGGTGGGTAATTAAATTACTAATGCGGAAAAATTCATTGGATAAGAGAAAAGTAATTCTAACTTGTTGATTGTAATGCAGACAAATTCCCATCACAAATAGGGCTCTGATAGTTGAGAAGGAACACCTCGGGGATGCCATGGGAATCACTGACATAAGTAAGAAGATGATCGCACAACCAACCAAAAGATGTAACAACAGCAGTACTTGATTTACAAAAAAGGCCACTTTTTACTAAGAATACCATAATGTTTTGCAGGATCAAGTGACATTTCAGGACAATGGCGCCGAAACGTTTAATAAGCCTGACACCAGTATAAAATCCATCACCAAAGCGAGCAATTTTGAAAGTAAAACGTGGAGCCACTTCATGCCAGAGGCTAAGGAAACAATTATGATTACTTAGGATTAGTCACTTTATAGACCAGTGGTCGGTAAATTTTAGCCTCCTTATTCAGTTGAATCGGCTCAAAATGCCTCAAGAGATGTTCTTTTATGTACCCTTTTTAATTATAATGTATGGTGGGGAAAATCTTCATACTGGGAACAACTTTCGAAACATAGAAAGTCTACATGCAGGAAACATTAGAGGATAGAAAAATACAACTGCATGATTTGCAAATGGATTTGTAAATAATACAACCTCAGCAATAATAATGACGTTTTTTAGTGATCCTTTTTGCGCCATGGCCCAGCAGCTTGAGTTCTCATTTAACTTAATCCAATTCTTAATAGGTTCCTGACCACCGCCATGGAGAACCTACTTGTTTGTATATTTATAGTTTGGTTGCCTTGGGTTGTTGCTTTTATTTAGTTGATTGCTTATATCTACTTATATTCATTAAAGAAGACGAAGAGCCAATGTAATTTGGAAAGCTCCTGTATATCGTTATCATTATTATTATTATGTTTCTAATAATTATTATTATTATCAATAGCTTAATACTCTCAAGAGTCCATCACGTCAAACCTGAAAAATTTTCTTATATGATAATTCATTGGTATGCGGCTTAGGCAAATTTGGAAATGAAACTACATATTGTTTTTTGTAGGAATGACCAAGGTAAAGGAAATGAAACATCTCATAAACTAGAGAAATAAAAAACGCGCCATCAATACTTTCCGTAAGAATGATTTTTTCAGTGATACTTTAAACTTAGCACAGGTATATAAAAGCCCCATGGCAGATGATGTTTGTAGACGATGTGGTGCTCTGTGTTGAAGAAGAAACGACCCAGAGGAAGGGCTTGATCGATGGGGACAAGGGTTAGAGAAGAGGGGAATGAAGGTATTAAGAGCGAAGACAGAGTACATGTACCTTCATGGAACATCACACGGGAGCATGGGCATGCAAGGTCAACGGCTGCCAGGGGTAACCACTTTCAAGTACCTTGGGAGTGCGTTACAAAACGATGTCGGTGTGCAAGGTGAAGTAAATAGGAGGATCCAATGTGGATGGCAAAACTGGAGAAAGATGTCAGGAATCCTTTGCGACAAGCGCACATCCCTAAGAATTAAAGAGAAAATGCACAAGACAATAGTCCAACCTGCCATACTGTATTCCGTCGAATCGTTGCCTTTAAACAACCGCCAAGCCAGATGGGGTACAGATGGGCACGTAGACAAACTCTAACAGACCATGTAAGGAAATATGCCATCGGGAAGAGAATGGAGATAACAAGCATCGTAGAGAAGTGTGTAAGGTCTCGTCTGGGTTGGTTTGGCCACATAAAGAGGGGAAATTAAGGCTATATTCAGGGAAAGGTGTTGAAGATGATCCCACTGTGAAAGCGACGGAAAGGAAGGCCAAAGTTGAGATGGCTAGAGTGCATCAAATCTAACCGGAAGTCCATAGGAGCAAGCGAAACAGATGTCAGTGATAGAGCCAGATGGAAACAACTGCTGACTGCCACAGCGACCCAACACGAACTTGGGAGCAGCTAGTAGCAGAAGAGGAAGAAGAAGAAGAAGAAGAAGAAACTTAGTAAAAAAATGAAAGTCCTCACTTTCTCGAGAGAATTGCACTTTATTGTAGAGTTCCCTCACATTATCGTTCTTAGAGACACAAAATTATTATTATTACTAATAAGCGCTGAGGGAAATCTTTATTCTTATGTATTTTAAAATTTCAAATGATCTCTACCCTTATATTCTTACAAAGTAGATTTTTAATTTAAAGTTTGTAAAATCTTGTATCTAATAATGCATATATACACTATTAGATATAAGAATGTGCGCATTTTTTTATAAAAATATTGATATGTGCTTCAAATCTTTGAAGTGGACTTTTAGCCTTAGAAATTCAGTTATTACACTTAATTGTTATCTTATGCTAATATGCATGTCAAAAATTTAAACTTAGTGCGGCAGTTGAACTTTGTAGGCTCAGCGTAAATTTCAAACTGTCTCAAGTACACACACATATATATATATTCTCAGCAGACACATTGCAAGTATATAAATTCTAAGAGAGTGGAGCATTGCCAGAATAGCTTGCAATTTATGGTTGCTGAGAGTATTCGAACCGACGGCCTCATGATCACTAAACCAACGCCTCAACCATTGGACCGTCAGGCCCAATATTTCTAAGGCAAAAATCTTTAGTGTCAAAGAAAGCGGACAAACACCACGTAAATAACTGACGCGCTTTTATATTACAGGAGTATCCGCAATTTGATCACTGGGTGGAAAATCGTTGCAATTATGTACCTGATTTGCTATGAATGCTACAAACCATTACACAAGCAAAGGTTATAGACATAATACAGTCAAAAGAAAAAGTTCTAAAGTTTGGGATTACAATAAGAAATATCTAACCTTAAAATAGTTGCATTGTCTTGCCTATGCTACTTGAAGTTAATAATTGCTATTGTTGTCTCGAAAGTGCCGTACACCGGGATTTATTGTTTAACTCATAAAAAGAGAAAAAAATGGAGATTGCAATGACTATGGTCATATAATTACTAACAGGAGCTAAAACGATTTTAAATAATGCTATAAAGCACAAAACTATGAAACTTAAATGTAAATGAATCTGGCCTCTTAACTACTTAGTCTTGTTGTCGACAGACGTGTTATACCGTAAAGGAAAACAAGGAATTTTCTGCAGTCATTTGTGGTATTAAAAAGGTTTAATAAAGGAATTTAACGTGACCTCTCTGCTGGACTTAGTTTCTACTATCAACACTGAAGATGAAAACTTGGCGCCACAGTAAATTCATTCCCATGAAAACGACATTGCTATGACCTTAGGAGTAATAGTGACCGGGTCAAATATGTTTTACGGGGGAGTGGCACAAAACAGTAGGAGTTTGGGACCGAGATTCATAATTTTGATTTATGTTGCTGACCCTCTCACCTGACTTCTTTGTGCTTGAATCAAAGTTACTCGAATCTCTACTGTTTTGACTCTCTATTTAATTGCAACCTACTCTACTTATTTTTGTTCTATTTAGGCCCTAGTCAAGGGGGCTTCCGGGGGCCGTAAAATTTTGGCATACTATTAAAATCTTGCTAAAGTAATTTTCCAATGTGATTTCCATTATTAGTCTGTATCATAATCATATCAGTTATTGTAAACAATTTTATTAACATTAATCGGGCAGTAAAATGCTGTACTTTGAGTTAATTTTACACGCCGTCCTAGAAACAAGAAACTTGGCGCAAGTTAAGATATGACTAGAAGATTTCATTTTTTGGTTCGGCACATGTTTTAAAAGCTTAGGTTTCAAGTGGAGAGGGATAATTTGCTTTAGTGTTTGGCTACTTTGGTGTTATTTTGTTCAGGTAGTCTTTGACACGATCCACTGTTCTGCTCTTTAAGTGTTCTATTTTCGTGCTTCTTTGCTAGCGTGCTACTATACTAACCTAGTGTACTACTTTTCTCTTGCTTCAGTACTTTTCTGCTGCTCTGCGGCTCTTTTGCCTTGGTGTTCAGCTATTGTTTTATAATTCTGCTTTGATACATTGCCTTCTATTGCTTTGCATATCTAAGTTACCGACAAGTAATGTAAAGTAAAACGCCAAATGTGGAAACTTCATTGACAACGTTTCGTCTAACAGACTTCTTCAGGTCACAACTGAAAATTGGCTAAACTAAA
>JAAAKM020005041.1:0-11312 GCA_010016025.2 Alatinidae sp. Z8VKAUB7J3 | reverse complement strand
TAGGAGGTATCAGTAATTTTGGTTCAGATGGGGGGAACCTTGATGTAGTAAGATGGGGGGAGAAGGCCAAATGGGGGCGATAGGTGACTGATGGGGGGAACCAAACCCGGAAGACGCCATGTCCTAAGAAAGTTGGTTGCTTTACTTCTTTGACAAAAATATTACTTATTATTCTAAAAAGAACAAAATAGATTCTTTGCGGCGCATATTTTTCTGTTAACCAATGATTATATGATCACTACTTAAAACCTCTCGTGCACTGAACATTCTAAAATTCATCGAGAACAGAGAATTAAAAATTATCAGATTAATAAAGATATCGGAGAGGATGCAAATATGTCACCACCCTGGCCCGTGACCAATAGGCCTGTGTGTACTCTACTAACTGAGCTGAGTACACGATCCAGAATTTGATAATTTGGGCCTTAATGTGACGTCGACAGAGAGTTTCTTAACGTACGGGTCTACCGATCTAAGTAGGCAACGAACACGCGAATCGAATGTAGTTCGAATCCCCATGGTGATATCTCTTGAAGACTTTAATATTCATAAAGGGGTTGAAAATAAAAACTTCCGCGATAAGTAAATGAAGGGACGAAAGGGTTTTCTGGAACCAAATCAATGTGTAATCGGCATTCTGATTCATGTATGTAGATTGAGGTATTTTAATAACACCTGTTTTCATCAAGAAAAAGGTGACCTTCCCCGTTATCACATTATATAGTAACAGGCACCCCTGTTTGCTTACATTAAGCAAGAAACAAAGTTTTGTTAAACTTGGGCACCCATTCAACTCGCATCTTTTGGTCAAAATTGACAATACCTGGTCTAACCTCACAACCTACTTGAACAAAAAGGTGGGCAAAATGTGGACATTGCAGCGTACACAAATTAACCTATTTGTCCAGTTTTCTTATCTCAAGTCATACATAATTAACAAGTCAATAATACGTGCACTTCCTCAAAGTCTTATCGCAATTACTGACACTCGCAGGAAAATATGAACGTAAACATACATTAGGACATAATCTGCCCTTCCTGTGACAAGGCAATACTCTGATTAAGAAAATGCATCGTACTTAGCTGTGGTATTATGTCATTTGCATGCTTGCGGTTGATGCATGCTGTGCCCAGCATTCCGCACCCTGGATATCCACAACGGTCAGCCGTGCAAGCACCAATGATCTTTGTAATCGCTTTGACTGCAGCAACGTTTGCAATGTTTCTGGTCTTTTACTTGCAACTTTAAGTTAGATTGACTCGCTATCGTGTGGAAGTAAATGCTTGAGCATCAAGTTCAGTTCCATGATACAAACCCCGGCAGGCAAACCCGTACAACCGAGTTCCATCGATATTTGTTGACGGTATTCTACTGTGCCATCCCAACTGTCTAGCAAATCATGCAAAGCTTGAGCGACAACAGTATTTGAGCACTTTTGAAAGGCCAATAATTTCATATCAAGACTGTGTTCTGAAGGAAAACCCTAAGAAAGCATTGTTCAACCACTCACCTCTTGAAATATGAGATTCTTTCAGCTCTACCGATCGTTTTGTGTTGCACAGAACTTAGATCATCAAATGTTACTTCAGGTAGCTTCGAAATAAACTTCCATCAAGCAAAATTGTTTTTACTAAGTAGTGAAATTGTGCATGGAGGCCAAATTTGCACTGCAGCTCAAAAGCTGGTGACGTGACGATCTAGGGGTGATATCGTTAATGGACAAGCGACAGGAAAGGGGGTACTTGAAAACCCTGCAAATTTGACACATTGAAGGCGACCCTTTGGTGTCTTTGACAAGATAATGATAAAAGATGGCATAATTACCGATTATTAATCGAAATTTGACAAGTTGACATAATTGACTAATCACGATTCAAAACGAATTGATATCAAATTGCAGGCAAACGACCCTGACGTCAGAATGTGTTCGCTTTCCCCAAAGTATGCTGACCACAGAAAGCTCGGAAACTCGATCCTCGCTGTTCAGTTGGAAGTGTTAGTGTCGATGAAATTACCTCTGATACAGACAAATATTGCGCTGCCTCGATAAATGCTTTCAGATTTGCGCGCAAAGCCGTAAAACAGTGTCGTATGATCCTGGTTGTATTGAAGTTCCATCGATTTCTTGATTATTCTGTTCAACAAAATGTCAACAGCATGTCTGCAGGCCTGCAGCGATCGCAGTTGGATCTGGCCAAAGGACTGGGTGAAGAACACTTGGGGTAGAAGAAGCACTCAAATTGCTCGCTTCTTATCAGGTTAGGAGAAATCTTGGCGAAGGTCGGAAATGGACGATAAAACGACTGATTTTTCAAAAGTGTTTCATCGATTTTATTGCCCATCGATTGGATATTTATTACCGAAGCGCAAACAGCCTCGAAAAGGCCTTCATAGAGGATTGAGCAGAAGTAGCTCATGCAATAGTCCTTACGATTTTGTAATTTCAGAGTCACCAATGTTTAGCAGGAACACGAAGCCAAGGAAAATGGCTAGGAGCGAGCTGCCTCGAGATTGCAGAAGCTCAGGCTCAGATAGCGGTATTGGATCAATTAAGGATAGCGACTTGGTAGAAATATGTTCTTCGCAGGATCGTTTTTGTAAGAAGTCAAATACTTCAGTATCAGGCAATCGAGACTCATGTGGTCACGAGGGATTTTCAGTACGAACGAATTCATCTTCAAATTTGAATATCAGCAAGTACAAGGAGAAGAAAAAAGGCGAGGAAACGTGTTCGTTTGATGATGTATTCGATAAAGACTTGGATTACGATAGTGATAGTTATGTCTCGGTCACATCGAACCCGAAAACACAATGCACGAGATGTGGTTGTATACCCAAATTTTCATGGACACGAAATCGAGTGCGAAAGAGTAATTCTTTCAGTCGCAAAGCCAGGAGTAGCACCAGTTGGAGTCGTACCGATAAAGATTCAATATTTAAGGAATTTGCTAGTAGATATGGAGATACGTGTTCAGAGGATGACGATCGATGTTTATTGAATGTACTTTACGCGGATCATATCTGCATTGATTCAGACTTCTGTAATCGTAAAAGCCTGGCAGCGTTAAACGGGCATTTAAAGAATCTGATTGACTGTATGCCCCAACCGTGCTGTGATAAGGGGCCCGAGAGGACGAATTATTCTAATTGTGAACTTGAAAAAGCAGGCTACATTCCCTATCGAAGGAACGCAGTGTGCGAGACATCGGAAGAAAGTCGGATGAAATTTTACCACGCGCTTTGCTCGTTCATGACACTCAAAGCTCTTGTTCGATATGATTTCCTGTGAAGAGGATTTCGTTAGAATTTCTGCGTTGATTTTGTATTAGTTGGCGAATCTACAGTCTGCATGAAACGCGTTATAATGTGGAAGAAATCTTAATGGCAATATCAAGGCATGATTAGTAAGTAGTCTTTGCACAGGTCACTCAATTTATAAATCCATTTCATGACACTATCGATTGGGCGTCTTGTTCATGATCGTAGTTTTAGTTCACCTCTGTTGTGTGTTTCGTGTATTCATTGATGTTCAAACGGTTTTAACGTTTTGTTCCATCGTATGTTTTATGTTTGTGTGCGTGCAATGTGCCTCAATTAATGTATGCCACCGCTATTCGGTCCCTCGGATAGTAACTGCTTGGAGATTATTTCACCTAACGTTTTTAAAATCAACGTTAACAGAGCGAGAGCCTAATTCCTTGTACATTGTATCGACACTCTCGCCACTGTTATTTTTTGCTCGTGTATCATATTTATTGCTCTACAGCCAAGAATTAGCATATTACTACAGTTGGGATTGACTTACTGTCATCTCAAACTAGAAAGGTTAAACCTGGCAATCGAAAGCGAAGCCAGACTAACTATACTCTACCTCCGCACGCCCTGTTGTGGATGAATCGTATACCATCTCTATTATATGTTAGATGTCGAAGTAGCGAAATACTTGAGTACTCCCCTGCTCTTGCTTGTCGACCGAAAAGTGGGAATATTCATATTTGTAATAAACCTCAGAGTTAGTACATTTATGTTTCTGCTGTACTTAACGTAGCTAAAACTGAAAAGAGTAAATACCATTATGTGGAAAAGCACTAGCACAAGTGATGCAGTGTAATGAATGTGGGTTGAGAAAATGTTTATTGAAGATATAAAAGTGACTTGTTACTTTAGTAAATCTGGTTTAGGACTATTGACAATTCGGCAAGAGAATTAAATTGCATATGAAGGTATGAATGATTTGGGATATGGGTTACATCATGTTGATAACTTGATGATGGGAAATCAGAGTTGTGCGGCCATGTAGCAGCTAAGCGAGTCGGTAAAGTCTAAAGGAAGCCCTCAACAACTTGATGGAATTTTACGAAATACATGCTATCGGTCTAAAGGAAAGGCGTTAAACAGTTGACAGTGGCCCTACATATTCACACTTTCCCTACTCATTAGAACAAAAAGCTTTGCCGAGTTCATTTTTACGAAATTTTTCTGGCAGGCATACTTGCGATAGATTGTAATGGTTTACATGAAGCGTTTTGGAGAGAGAAGCTGAGATTCGTAAAAAACTTTAACCTGCCTCATAAGAGTAAATATGATGCTAGATTAATGAAAGGCTCCGTGCAAGTGTTGATGGCTTCATTTGACGCACACGGCATACCAGACTTCCAAATCCGCATGGTCACAAGTGCCGTGCGGCTGGTTTCCGAACTCGACAGTTTTCTGTTTCAGTGGTTACTGAGAGCTAGAATGTTTTTTGACTGTTTCCTGATCCGCAGTGGACATCGCATGTGATTGATATCAAAGCGTACTGTGTGTCTAGCCATGAGAATCCTGCCCCTTCCTTTCAAAAACGATCCAAGGTTGGTTTGCTTCCTCAAAGCACAGAAACGGCTTTTGTGAATTCAGAACTGATGTAACTAAACTTTCAAATTTGTAAACAGTTATTTTGTTGTCGTTGTTTGTTTCTGAACCAGACGCCATCAACAAGACAGAGACATAGGAAAAAACAGGAAGAATAGGGGTTCCAATGTATCTACCCCGGCGTGGTACCAGTAGAATGCCTTCCGGTTTATTTCGAATTGATTTGTTGGATTGTTGTGTTGACAGTTTAACGTTCCTGATGGTATCCGAGACAAGCGAACACCGATAAGCGGCATGTTGGAGACACGAGTGTAACTGTTCCATGCTGTTATGATATGGCCCTAGTGCATAGTTAATTTTATTACCATTTGGCATCAGACGTATGGGCTTGGTAGGGGTCGCTGACTTAGAATGCGCTGTGTTTTGGTTTTGCACTTAGGTGTTAATACCTGAGCAACTGAGCTTGATCACAGCAAGTATGCGGCTCACGAATATGGTATCAAGCTATACGCAAACTCGCGTCACCATGGTTAACACAATTTAGCATTGATCGCATGTTTGAGACAATGTGCCCTCAGCTCAGCATCTTCCAATGTCCATCATGCTGTGACCTCCCTTTAATTGTCTCCAGTACGGCGACCCTCCAAGTATTGAACAAATAATAATAGTAACGATAATGAACACAAGAAGAATAATTTATTCATCTGAGATGCTGATAATTGATAATAATAATCATAATTATAATGATGTATTTTGTACGGTTAGTGAACCAATGTGAAGAGCCCACTTACCTTTGTAACGTTAAATATATGTTCCTATTCACACGTGATCGGGGGGGCGGGGGGTGATTGGGTTTCGATTTGCAATCGTCAGTTCTTGTTTACAGCAGATTCCCTGGAAGATAAGAAGGTAACTGTGTTACAAATGTGGCCATCATTAATTTAATGTCATATGTGGCAAAGTGGGTGATAGAAAGACTGAACCTTGTGATAGTGTGAAGTGATTTTGAGGTGTTTGTTCAAAAGGTTGAATGGCCTAGACTACATCCCGGCCTCCGCCGTTTTATGTATCGGTCTTGACCCTAGTAGTCAGTGTAGAATCCTGTCTTTCACAGTTGTCTTGGATCTAAATAACGTTGTTTCCTTTATAACCTTGTTCCGATATCGAAATTTAAACTATGTTATGCTAGGGGTAAACCTCGTACACATGGGCCCGTTCTTTTCTTGTTTAAAAGAAATTTTTCAACGAACGGCATTGTTTAAAGGGAATCTTGCACGTGTTTGATGGTTTGGCAGTTTATCTTAAGATTTTATGGTGAAATTGGGTTCAGTCATAACCATAGCTATAGAAGTCGGTGTCTTTGAAGCCACGACTTAATGTAATGCACTTTTTTCTCCTGTATAACGCAGTACCCCTTTAATGGCAGGGGGTAGTCGTTGAATTATCTACTTTCATTATAAAACGCCGGCGTGTTTCGGGCAGACGTACCATACATATGTTTGCAGGGGTCGGTGGTGCAAGTTTGGGACTAGAGCCGAGCCTTTTTATTTTTTTGAACAGAAGTAGTTGAAATTCCAAATCGAAGACATGACAATGCCTTCATTGTGAAGCTAACATCAGCAATGAGGATAAAAGGAATTGGTAACCCTTAATTCTGCCTCCTCCAGTTTGCTTAAGCCGCGTATAACCCGTCAACTTGTTGGGTAAGCTGCTGGGTTACTCACTCAGAGCCTTGGTTATCAATCACCATACGAACATGAAATACTCAGATAATAGTTATGCAGTTGTTTTGAACAAAGTATATACTTTTTTAAGAGGAGACTTGAAATTACCAAATGGATGCCAACTTGAGCTTTCATGCCAAATTAACGGTTAATGGTGGACACGTGGTACATTATTCTGTCGGAATAGTAACATGCAACATATTGCAATGTATTTCTTATAGAAAGCATTAAGAATACAATAACAAAAAGTTTTAATCAAAGTTCATGGAAACAGAAACGACATTTTGAAATCCCGAACTTTATGAAACAAGGATTAAAACCGGTAGAAAAGTAATGGTAATAACATGCATGCTGGGTATTAGTATTAGCGTTGCTATTAAAATATTTTGTCAATGAAGGCAATATTAACAATTGCATAGGCTAGTCATCACCAGGGGAAACGGCGCAGGTTTGCAAACGGAGTTGCATGGTTTTTAAGCAGCGTATTAGACCTCTGGAATTCAATTCACGGTCTGTGTGATATTTGATGGAATTTTAAAATGTACACCCTTGGTAGAAAGTAGTCATTGCTTAGACTAAAATCTGCGGGGTATTGTTCTTAATTTGTCATTTACTTTTTCAAATAGACAATTTCCATTTATGTATGCTTGTGCCTCTTTGTGAGTGTTTGTTGTTTGTATTTGATGAAGTTTCTACTTACCGTTATGATCGAGACAACACTTTAGCAGAAATAACTATTGAAAGGGGCCAAGCCACCCAGGAAAGCCAAGTGACCTTCTTAGGTATGGAAATGCCTTTTGCTTCAAAAAAATTAATGTCTTCAGCGTCAGATACTTGGTTGGTCACACCCCTTCCCCCTACATCTAGTACAAAATTGTATTTACATGCTTGTTTATGTAGTTGCTAGCGTGCTTGTGTGTTTGATGAATTTGTAGGATACTCTAGCGTGAAAGAATTTCACGTTGCTGCTTCAAAAAATGGTCTGAAGAGTGGGAGAGGATAGCTGAACATTTGTGCCGATATATTTTGATAGTTAACAATGCACAAGAATTTTGGAGGGGTTCTACTCTTGTTAGTATGTCATTTTCTTTCTACTTTCTGGGATATCAAGAACATCGTTTCTATACTTCACGTTAACACGGAATCAACTGGTTTGTGCTTAATGCTAGCAGACACTTACAAAAATGCTGTGTATGTACAAGTAGCTCAGGGGAGAAGTTTAAAATCTGAGAGTAAATATGTTTCAGGTGGCTATGCGGTGTTTTTCAGTGTTGGAGTGGTTGTCTCATACACTTACCTTTCAGATAAATCTCACATTTTTATCCGAATATGGTATTTAAAAAACAGGGTCGAAGTTCTAGTTCAGATTAGTAGTGAATGGGTCATCGCAAATGTCATCTAGGTCGAAATAAATGGGAAAATATTCAAACAAGCAAATTGAAATGAACTGTTGTTATAAGTACGAGCTTCACCCCATCCCCCAACCTCCTGTTGATGGCTGACAGTGCCCCTGGAGTAACACAAAATGCAAATGTGAGTACCAAAAACAAAAGCTCGTGATCTTTTAATGCTACAAAATTGTTTCCTGCTCCTCTCAGATATTAAAAGACATTCACTCAGAGTCTACTTGCGAATGCACCCCCCCCCCCCCCCCACCGGGGGGGATGGTTTTACCCATCAAAAAACATGACCGGAACCATCTTCAAAAGTACTGTAGACCCATTTCAATTATTAGAGAGGACAGTGAAGCAGCTGTTTGCGTCCACGAAACGTTTGTTATGTCACTTGCTACGAAAAGTATGGTGTGTCATTTACATTTCAGAGCTGAAATTCTTTTTTTTTGGAACTTTTCTAGTAAGCATTTCAGGCCCTGTTTCTGTTACTGAGTTATCTGTATTGTTTAAAGTGAAAGTTATACATATCTGTTGTAAAAGGCTACCCATTCCATTCTAAAGCGTCTGTGGTACCTCTGAAATTGCCAATTGTACCTGTAACAATCATTTAATCCAGTAAGTATTTTCCTACCTCGTAACGTCCTCCCAGTTACGCCCCTGTAGCCAGAGGAAAAAACAAGTTACTTTGCGATGTAGTCATGGCGTTCTTTACGCCATGGATGTAGTCTATCATGTTACCAGGCTTTATGTTCCCTCTGACCGTTACTATTTCAGAGAAAGTTTGTACAAATCGATGGCTTCGGACCGATTTCTACCATTTTCTTTGTGACAGTGGTAATGTTTGCGGACATTAAATAGTCTGGACAAAACTATTTTAGGAGCCTCTATGTGCTGGTTCTCACTGACTCCAATGTTCCTTAGAGGAACACCACGAATGTGTCGTACTTCTGAAGCAAGGTATTGCAGCAAGGACCAAGAAATTGTTTGAGTAATTTTGCACTTGTTAGGTGTGATAAGTTGTGCAGTTTAAATTTTGATTGCGGAGTCAATATGCAATAGCAGTTTGTAAGGAAAGACCCTCTTTGATAAAAATTAAAGGCACGTTATCCCTTTCAACTTACCGAGTGTCAGTAATATGTAAAAAATAGACCGAGGAAGTGTAAATAAACAATGTCATAAAAATATTTTATATTGAATGATAGTAGAGGGTCCTGGACTGATTTTATTTTTCTCATGTATTTTGCACACACAAGGATTAAGCAGAACAACAAGGGACAAATTTGTATTCCGTTTACACGACCACCAGGTAGCTCGAATTAAGGGGGTCACCCTAGGATGCTCCAATTAACCTTTATTTAGTAGTTACGCTCTTTGGTGGTTTGTGTGTTTAATTGGGTTAGTTTCAATGCCAGGCCCACTGCGATAAGGGGTCTTTGATTGTAACAACTAGGAGCTATTATTCGTCAAAGATGCTTTCAACTTCAAACGAGTTTCATCGCGTCCTTTTTCCAAGTTGCAAAGAAAGAACAGCAAGAAGTGTTGGTTGAACAGGTAATTCGGTATTTTGTGGGAGGACTGCGCGAGAAACTCAACTTCACAAAGTCCAACTAAGCGGCTTGGTTAAAGCCGATGGTCAATAAAGAACTCTTTCGCATTTTGACTCGTGCCCTTACCGACAAGGAGTTATAATCGAATCTTGATATTGTGATAAGGGTATCCAAATAATTGCCCCCGCCACCTTCTCATGCTTCTTTTTTGACAATTCTGAAGTTAATCTCGTGGTTTATATATAAAGGATTTGTCTTTGTTTTCTGTTGGCTTTTGGAGAGAGGACGGCATGCTTAAGCTTATCTGATATAGTGCCTT
The DNA here is from genome assembly GCA_010016025.2 of Alatinidae sp. Z8VKAUB7J3. NCBI lineage: Eukaryota > Metazoa > Cnidaria > Cubozoa > Carybdeida > Alatinidae > Alatinidae sp. Z8VKAUB7J3. The sequence goes on along the minus strand of JAAAKM020005041.1, from coordinate 1,476 downwards.
ACCAAGGGCGAATGATTGGAGGAAGGGGAGGTCACAAACTATGTCGTTTAGAGAATTGAATACGGCACACCCCCATAAACGATGCAAACAAAAGACTGCTTCTTTAGCTCACGTTTAATACCAGTTTTAAGAGGGGCATCAAAGAAATAATATTTCGTGGGAAAAATCATTGGGAACGGGCACCAGCTTGGCATGGCCCAGCGATATGTTACTTTAGGTGTATTTCATTTCGCATACAATCGATAATAGATGGTTATTAACGTTACTTGCCCTACGTAAGTGGTTAGGTTTCATAACGAAAGTTTATTTGTTAGGTTTATTTCTTTGTTAACTAATTAGGTCAGTTATTTAATGAGATACAACGGGAGTCTGCGAAAGGTACAATTCCTTTATAACTAGGGTTTGTTTCCACTCTAGAAATTTGCTTATTTGCAATGTCTCAGTGCAGCCCCCTGATGAGCAGTGGGGCCATTCCCCGCGGTCCGTTTTTTCCATAAGGGAAAGGGGTTTCCGCGATGGGGGGGGGGATCGACATTGAAATTGCTGTAGGGATTGACATTTATTTTTGCTTATTTGCCCCGCTTTAAATCGTTGTCGTCTTGACTTGTTTCGAAAACGTTGGTGGAAAGCAGAGCTGCCTTCACTGGATTATTCAGTTTCTACTCAAGGAGGCAATCTGTACAAGGGGTGGCAGCGAGATTATTTGTTGTGAATACGACTGCAGCGAGAAGTCGAAGAGACGTAGACTGATTGATTGGAGCCCGAAGCACATCCGGCCCAGGGTTCAGGGTCAGAACGCAATATCTTTCACATCACGAATGGATATTTATCTGATTTTGGAAGGGTGTCTAAACCGTTTCCAAACGCACACGCTAAATATGTATGTGAGTGGTGCTCTTCATAGGTTGAAAATAATATCCTTGGACAGGGTTTTTCACCTATATGCACAAATTAATCGTCTGTTGATTTGCACAGTGAGTTCCGGTACCGGATTACGTGCGTCGCTTGCACTTGAACAAATCAGAACCTGCGCGCCAGACGACGCCTTGCCACTTGTCTAGATCATCTGACATATGTAAACATGTTGCTCGGAGTATCCCGCCCGACGTGTTTTCTTATCGACCAACAAGAAGATCTTACGTTTCAAATGTACTAGATTTTTATTAGTTCTTTCATTGCAAAGGCCTTTTACTCGTTTTGATGCACATGAAGAAGGAAGCAGGGAACAGAATGGGGTGGTGTTCAGCAATTTTTATGCCCCGAAACCATTGCTTTCCTAGTCTCCACCAGAGTGGCCTGCGACTTTACATCAAACCACTTGTTTATTATGTCACTTCCAAGCAAGCACGGGGCCAGCTTCATCGTTCTGGGGGGGGGGGGGGGGAAAAAAAACAAAAAACAAATTTTTTTTCTCCCCTTTTGTCTTTTTTGGCAACCGGCAAACTACCATCCCCCCCAACCCGAAAAATAACGCCC
>JAAAKM020005039.1:0-11313 GCA_010016025.2 Alatinidae sp. Z8VKAUB7J3 | reverse complement strand
ATCTGAGCATCCAAAATATTGCCCTGTTTTTCGTTGAATGAGCACAGCGTCATATAGGCGCTTCCCCTGAAACACCATCCTATAAACTAGTACCTTGGGCCCTCGTTTGGGGGAACAAGGTAATTGCACATATCTTTGAGTTTATCTACTTTTAGTGAAGACATTGATTCTTGCATTCCATTTTTTAAAGATATTTCTATATATCTATTGTAAGTAATGCACATGCTAAAATTTGCAAATTTATAATTTCTTCGAAGCTCAGGTTAACTTGAGTCTGTTACCTCCTCTCGCTTTTCATTTTTGTTCAGTTTTTAGGGATCCTCCATGGGTGTACCTAACTTGTAAAGCCCAAAGTGATTTAACATGCCCACTCTTGTAATACCGAGAATATATTATGTGCTGATTCCTTAAGAAACGTTAGCAAATCAATCAATCTTTGTTCCATTGCATCTAAGTTAATCGAGAATGGAAATCATAAATTTGAACCGCCTTTGTCTAGTTTGCGTGTTCAAGTCACTGTTTATATCATTTTCCAGTGATTTCCTCTACCCCTTGCGACCCATGCACATTGTACCACAGAAAACGTTTGCGTGGTGTGCAAGGTTTGACAAAGTAGCCCTAAAAGCTTATTCTCTACTTGCATTTGAAAAAAGGAATTTGAATATTTCCTGAATACAATGGAGGGAACTGATAAATATCATATGAATAGAGGTGCTTGTAGTAACAGACTGAAATTTAAAGCGGATTTAGCCCCTTACTATTGGACAGACAGGTGTTTAGGCATTTGAGCCATAAATGGTTTTGCCTTTAATACTTTACATTTTTAGGTTTAGGTAAACGAGCGCCAAATTCCAGTCACTTCAAAATCGGGGTGTAAACTTATAAGTATAAAAATTGTTTCAGCTGAAATTATTTTGTGGGCGAAACTAAGAGTCTATTACCAAATTTGCTGCTACTTGTTTGTTTTTACTGATTTCTTTTATAGCTGTAGATAGTTGTGGTATAAGTACAGTTAGCAAAGGAAAAGTAATTGCTGGCGAAGATGCAGTACCCGGTCAATGGCCTTGGCAAGCTGCTATATTTCGGAAGGACAAAGGATTTATTTGCGGAGGAGCATTGATTAGGTAGATATTTCCTTATCATTCTCTTAGATAATTCGTTGAACTGATTGTTGATTTTATTCCTTCTTGAGTTAATTACTTTATAAAATAAAAATTTACCCGGCCTTAAAGAAGACATTACTAAATTAAGGGTATACATTGCAAAGCCTTATCGTTACGCATTTGCGAAAAATGTGAATGCACAACATATCGTTTTTAGCATATTACTAGTGTCACACCGTCCATTCTTTCATCGACAAGATTTCTTCATGATAGCCCAGTTCGTAAAAATTTTGTAAACGAGGCTTTGCTAAGCTTTCTGCCGTATGAACACCTTTACCTGAGTATAATACAATGACCAAGAAGATTATTCTTGGATATTCTAGCGTATATTTATACTAAGGTATCTAGTGGATTTACAAACTTGCTTGCCATGTCTCTTTTGAGTCATATTACTGCGACATAGTGTTACGCAGCATTATCCTTCTTTCTCTTACTTTGAAACGATGGACTTCGCTATCATGTCTCGTTCCCATGAATCTTTGATGCTCAGTTGATTTGTATCAATGTATACCAATACATACGTATTGCCAATCCAGATGGATAGACCATACTCTCGGGTGTGGTCTGGTACGACTACTGCCACCTTTACTAGTCTTGTGAGCACTTACGATTTGGCCGGACAAACTGATTTGTTGTTCATATGAAATACTCCATTAGTTCTCTGTTAGGTCTTGCTCTGAAAAGCGCGCTCTCTTTGTTAGGTCTGTTGGCCCATGCAATCCTCCTTATCCTCCAAACACACCGAGCTTCAAAATCTTCAGACTTTTCTGCAGTCGTTGCCCTTCTATCAGGTGTGGAATAAAATAGCTGGCCTCTTTCTCTGTCCCGAAAAAAAAAGTTCTTTCTTTAAAATGTCACGTGTACCCCTTTCTCTCATCTACCGCCATAAAAAAAATTTAGTTCTAAAGGAGATCTGAGAGCTCGGTTAGTAAGCCTTTTAGGCTTTGATATTCATACACTTAAAGTATTGCCAAATAGTTGTCCATGAAAGTTGTCTTCTTCGTATTAGTCACAGCCACACCTGAATTTTAAACAGCTTTAAGCCGAACATTTATAGAACACTGTTGCGACTACTACTACCATCATCCATATTCCATCAGAATCTTGAGGTTCGATTTATGTACTTCTGAATAATAACATTGGATGCTGTCATTTAGAAATTCACGACTAAATACGACGTCAAATCTAAAACTGGAGCTTTCCCAAACACATAAAACTCCTTCTGATCGTCGACTGCATTGTTTTTTAAGTTTACAGGTATTTCAATGACATGCTCAACCAGGAGCTTTCCTCTTGTGCCACCCTTTAATACCGCATGTGACATTAGCCGTACTTACAAAAAGGCTGACCCAATAACAACGGATGATCCTAATAGCAGGACCCCCACTTTTGTCATGAGTTTCTTGAAAAGAACCACGCACAGCTGTTAAACGGAGACTTCTTTCCTCTCCCAGTAACGTAGCCAGGGATATACTTGGTATGCTTAGCATCCTCTAGAAGTGGACTTCAAGGTAAAATAGCATCCCCTAGTTCATAGTCGTCCGTCCTAGAGTTTTGAAATGTGCCAGACCATTTCTCATACTTGTTGAATACCCTGCTCCATATATCTTTTCCAAGATATCAAATCTGCACACCTAGATCTGTTCATGTCTTGTCCCTTCATGTTAGGGCCCTCAAAATGATTCTAAAACGATTTTAAAATGCAGAGAAATATTGACAAATGTCACACCAAATCTAAAAGGATTCACCGATTTTCCAGAAGGGCTCACACAAAAATTACGTTTCTTGGTGAAGCATGCCCTGCTTTTTTGACGAAGCATACCCTAAAACATGCTCATAGTAATAAGCATGCCCTACAGAGCTAGAATGGCTACGGCATTGTTCTCTCCCTGGAATCTTGCTAACTTCACTCTGAATCGGTTCTCAAGTTTGTGCTCACAGATAACTAGGATCGAGGTTTAATTTTACCGTCATTCCCTTGCCCTTCTATACTGTAGCTCCGCACTTGTCAGTAGAAGAGAATTCATTGAAAAACATTTCGCAGACAGTGTCCGTCAAGTCGTCGAAACGTTATCTGAATGACTACCATGAAACGTTTTTATGTTAGCTACAGAGATAAATGTGAATCTTTGACAAGAAATTATGAAAGAGTGTCATACGGAGTTGAATACAAATAGCCAAGATAAACGTGTCAGAGTGATACCAAGAAAACAACCAAGTAGCCATTTAACATAATACAGTGTTCTGCCAAACATGTCTTCAAGACTTCATACACTCCATGACTGCCTTGCTCCGTAACGACCGCTATGCCATTAACATCTACAATGCGTTCCATCTTCCTACAGATCTAAGAATGCCAACCAGCTAGAATGTAGAAATGTTCTTACAAAGGAGACACTTAATTCGTATACAATTGGCTTAATGACAGGAGAATGCGAAAGTCATTCCATAGGTGTTATTTTTGCATGTGCCAGTTCATCCAACTTTGCATATGTATAGCTTTAACAGCCTTATTTCTTGTTTGATTTTCTCCAATTTAACATCAGTATTCACAGTTGTAGTATACCACCTTGCTGTCCTAAATTTTTCTTTGCTGTTGCAAACACTGATTTGTTTACGGTCTGATTTGTCCCGCATACTATGCAGATACCTTTCAGGCGTCATAGTTTGTGACATATGCTCTTTTCCATAGTTGCTTTAACCGGTTTCATTTATGTAAATTATATAATTGTCCCCCAGAGTACTACTAGGTTTACAGTTCTCTTATTTAGGTAACGTACTCCTATTTAGGTAACTCATTTAGGACTAAGAATGTCTCCACTGCATGGCTGTTAAATCAAAAGTGCTCTCACTAGGTGACGCATTTCCCAGTTGGCATTTAGATGCGGAAGCAATGGCGAATCGACATCACCACTATGTTGAATCAACATCGATGGTTTGTTGTATATGAAGGTTGACGCGACGTCATATTGTAGACCTTTCAATGACATAATATCAACGCCGATTCAATGTCAATAAGACTTGCATGAAAATATAAAAATGGGCTATACTTCAACACAATGTCGCAACCAAGCCCTTGGTTGAAATAATAAAGTCTTATAGACGCTGATTCCTTGTCAGTTTCCAACATGAGATAAAATTGACTACATATCGATACCGAAATAATCTCAAATGCCGGCTTTGTTGTAGGGTGTCACATTTACACTAATTACTGGGAAACCTTATTTTTCTCAGGAGGAGGACAGTATCTAGCAAAGGAAATATACAGCAGTTATCTCTTGGCTAAGTGTTATTAGAGGCAGGAGTAACGATTTAACCTGAACTACTTAACATCACTTACGCCGCATAAACATTTTTGGGTTTTACCAAGTAAAAACTGACTTATTTTAAGGTGACTTGCTCAAAGTCAAATAATGGAGGCTTAAGTTTTTTACTGGAGGTGTTTTTGTAAATTTCCTAGATGTTTACGCTAACTTCCGCAGGCTAGTCAGAGTTATCAATTGTATAAAAATTAATGGGTTACTTTCTGTGTCTGATGGAATTAAAGGTAATACTAAAAGAAGTCTTTTCCCATTCTTTTACAGACCTACCTGGGTTTTGACAGCAGCTCATTGCATTGAATACAAATTCGATGCATCACTGTACAGAGTGACACTCGGAGATCACAACATCTTTGCTGCCTCCAGCGACAGGCAAAACATGACAGTAAAAAAAGTTATAATGCACGAGACGTACAATCAAGATTATTTGCTCAACAATGATATTGCTCTCATTGAGCTTTCCCAACCTGCTTTTATTAATACGAAAGTGAGGACGATTTGCTTGCCTAAAAAACACAAGGACATCCCAGTTGACACTAAATGCTTCTTATCTGGTAAGCTTTTTGCCTCTTACTTAAACATGACATCAGAATAAGATTTCACTTACGTATTTGTACCTCGCTTGTAAATTCTTCTTTGATAGCACATTGCAGTTATTGAAGTTTGTCTTAGGCTGTTTAACCATAGAAGCATGGGTATTTTAATGTACCGGGATGGAATCGTGAATTCCAACGTTTCCCTGCTATATTATTAAAACTTCTATTTAACTAAATGACATTTTGCTTTAAAAAGGCTTTGTATATCTCGGGATCATCTGTTAGGGAAAACGTGAGAATAAAGTATATGAGAAAACAAATGACTCATTAAGGCAGGAACAATGCTATAGGCATACGGGCCAGATGACCAGAGGGATTTGGCCCCCGAAATGGCTCGACAAAACTCAGCCTGCAGAGCAAATTGCTTGTCAGCGGAAAAGCACAAGGACTTGTGGGGTACATAATGGTCAACACCTCGAACGTATTGGGTCCTATACTCTTATAGACTATACTACGTTCTTCTCTTTTTATATGGCCTTGCACTGCAATGCTACATTGGAATTTTCTGCAACAAGATATTATTTCTTTCCTTATACGTTTGGGGAAAGGAAATGCTTCATAATCGTATTTATCATCTCAAAGTTTCTGATTCGTAGCTTCCCAATCAAGGAGGCTTGTTGAGCAGTGAACCTGATTTTGCAACAACTCAAAATAATAAAAGTACCAAACAGGCTAACTAATAAATACAAGGTTGGACTACCAGAAGGAGAAAGAAGGATGCTCAAGTACTCGCTAGCACGCACCGATAACTATAATAGATCATAAGGAGCATCTGTAATCAGTAGGTCGAGCAACTGTGACTCGAGCAGCTGTGACTTTTCCAACATATTTTACTACTTCTACTCTATGGTTACATTTTGCTGAGATTTGATAACAGCTCGTCTTAGTATTATCATGGGTTTTCCTCTGTTTCGACACAAGAGCAACTTTTTTAAACGCCTTTTTTATTCAACAAGATGGACAAAGTGGTTACTAGATGGGAAATTCATAAATTGTACCTACTCCCTCCAAGGCACAAATAGTGTAAACAACAAAGCGTTCCAATAGGCATTATAGTGTATATAGGTCAATCTCAAAGGAATCAACTGTCATATATATTTTGCAAAACAATACAAAACGAGTTACTTTCAAAGGGATTGGAAAGCTTGCTCTTTGGTCTTGACCATCTTTTTTGTCTGTTAAAGACGATGTAGTTATCAAAATGGCAGGTTTTAAAGATGGAACGTATGTAGACATGATACGGTACCAAGTCATTTGACTGATTCCAGGAGTAAACCACTTATTACAAATATATATGAGATTTCTTTTGATTTCTGAGGATGTCCGTTACAAGAAGAAAGTAAACGGATAAAGTACAGGAAATTCCTCAGATATGGTTTAATCTTGGCACTAACTGATACTTTAAACCTCTATATGTTGTTTGAAATGTCTATTGATTACGTCCAGTTGAAAGAACTTCAATCCTAACAAAAATTTTAACTATAGCACTTGTGACATTTTAAACTTGTTCTTCGTTGTAACTTTCATTCTGTCCCCTATTAGACCTTCACAAAATTCATCTGGTAGGTTAAGAATTCTCAGTTAATTTAAATTTAGAGAAATTTCAAAATAATAGAAATCGAGTACAGAAATAGTGTCTAGCGTAATTCTAAACCCTCTTTTTCAATAATTCAATTTTGTAGGTTGGGGTAAAGTATCAGCACAGTATCACAAGGCACATCCAATTCTTCAGCAAGGCCTTCTGCCAATCATCTCCAGAGCAAGATGCCAAGAGAAGGTAAACAACACAGTCTTCAAATTCCTTACAATCACGAAACAAATGCTTTGTGCAGAGGACATTGGAAAGAAGACCGCTGGGTGTCATGGAGACAGTGGAGGTCCCTTGTCATGTGACAACGGAAAGGGACAATTTGTGTTGCAGGGTTTAGTATCATGGGGATCTCCAACTTGCGATATTTCACACCTGGCATCTGTGTATGTTAGAGTTAGTGAGTTTATTGATTGGATCGAAACAACGATTGAAAAGAGCAAGATGCCTCCCCTTGTCAATGTCCCTAAAATCCCTCCTGTACCCCCTGTCTAGTAGTCAGTTCTAATATATCAGACACGATTATCGAAGAACGGTATCTTAAGTAGGAAAGAAAATATTTGTAGTATCTTCCTTCATTCTTCTTCCTTGGTTATTAAGTCTGGTATCAAACGCATAAAAGCTTCGTCAAACGGTTGCAAACTTTTGTTACGTTTGTCATAAGTCTTGACAAGCGGAACCTTTAGCTGACAAGAGAAAATATAAAAGGCGATGTGGAACATATAGGGAACAATACAGGCGGAAAAGTAGAGCCGCTTTGACATTCAAAAGCGAGAGTCTGTAGAAGTCGAGCAGGAATACTAATGGAAAGTCAATTGCTAGCGTGAAATTCTTTGTGAAAAGGGTTCTATAACTTAGCAATAACGTTAATCGGTTAGTTGTGAAATAATCTTCTTTCTATCTACTATGCCCTAAAAGGAAGTAACTTTCCCCGACGTCTTGTCTTACACTAGTTACAGAATAGGTACCTCCTAACATGTTCATCGCTATGTTAACCAATCTCATATATCGCATAAAGATATGTACTTCTCTTCACTTGCAGTTGGTTTTGCGTGGAATCATGCAATTATTTAAACTTTTCCATGGAGGTTGTGAGGTAGAATAGAATAAATTTTCTACTATTTAAGGACACAAGTCGGACGGGAAAGAGAAAGACCTAGAATGAAATATTTGAACAACACCATAACATTGACATATCCAAGTACCCGAGAAATAATTGGCTTTCCTGGTGATCGATCCTTGTGAAGAACCATGATCGCCCAAGCGTGGCATCACGTAAGGAATCTAAAGTAGAAAAAGTTATATGCGTCTACCTACAGAACTATGGTGACTCCGTTAGCACTCAGTTTTCTTTTCTCTCTTCCTTGGCTTCCAAGTCTTTACCATTTGACAATGACACCCAGCTTTAATCAATTTTGGAGGCCCCCGTCTGTTTGCTTTGTGGCTTACTCAAAGAAGGACTGCGATACGGCCGGGCAGAGCCACTTGAAAGCCCAAGAAATGCAAAAAGAGGATAACTACATAAAACGATTTGAACTCAAGAGGTAATATAGCTTATCTTCTACAGTGACCTCAATCTTGACTTTTGAAACCTAATTTTATTTTATTTTCAAGTAGGTTACTTGAATTAAATCATTTTGTCTCGTGGGGATTACTTAACAGGGCAGGAGGATACTACTCTTCTTCTTATTCTCTCGGCTCCTTCCTTGTAGGGGTCGCCACAGCGGATCCTTTGTCTCCACACCAGTCTATCGATTACTTCCTCCTCCGTCACGCCAACCACCCTCATGTCCTCCCTCACCACATCCATGAACCTTCTCTTTGGCCTCCCTCTCTTTCTCCTACCCGGTATTCCCATCACCAACATCCTCCTTCCAATATATCCCCCATTCCTCCTATGCACATGGCCAAACATGGCAGGAGGATACTACGAAATACTTAATTATTGAGTTTTGAAAAGTATTATCAGTATAGGCTTTCTTAACTTATATAACATTATTAGCTAATAAACTTTATCCTTTCAGTAACTTTTGTAGCTAGTTGGTCTAGTGAGATTGTAAAATATTAGAGAATTTTATGCAAACAAACAAAGAAAATTATTTATCTATGTAACTAAGTATCGCTAAGGAGGATTATCAGGTCCTTTGTCAGAAGTTAATGTTATCTACAACAGTGTGAATTATAACTAGTATAAAAAACATGCCACTAAGTACATTTATTAGTTACCTTGCGTTGCATATGTTAGTCTCCGTCTATCAAAATGTCACGCCTTTGTTTGGTTATACTACACAGTAATGAAGTTATACGCTTTACATGATTGTCCACTATTGTTTAATGACAGGATAGTTTCTCAAAAATTTATATAAATTTTGAACCTTTGAAAGAAAAGGGAAGAATGAACCTCGTGCCATCGTTGCCATCCTTCAAAGATCTAGAAACCAAAACAAGAATGAGATGATATATTAGCATCGAAGGGTTTAATGAAGGAAGAGCTAAGATTTCCGTTATTGTTCTACCGCACAAAAGAAGAGATGAAGTTTTCATTTACATCCAAACCGTCCTAACGCGCAATTAAAAATACTTGTTACTTAACTCGTATGACATGCCTCAAAAGGATAAAATCTGATAATCCTGCATTATATATCATCTTATTTTTAGTCAGTACATTACCAATTGTATCTATAATGTATAATGAAATTATTATCTAAGTGTACCATAATGTAGAAACGTTCGCACGTTATGACTTATCAATAAAAGTTCTAACCAGAGATTTCAGTGTCTTTAATCTATTAATTCTTGCGATTGAAATGTTTCCGTATATTTTAGGGCACCGGGTGTTCATTTTTTCATAGACATGACTAAGCCAGTGTTGGTATGTACCGCAATTATGGGAGTAAGTGCACAGTTTGATTATCTAATTTCTTCAGTTTTGAGGGTGCCCTTATTAAGGGATGCGTTTCTTTGAGAGAATGCACTGTTACAAATTAGAAGGAAATGGCAAAAATTCGTATTTAATGAGTTTTTGCCTGTCTAATAATAATCAATTGATGAAGGAAACCGTAAGGGATTTGCATGAAAGTGGCCATCTTTTTAGCCCGTGCATTTCGCTTTTTGCCAAGCAAATTTAGTTGATTCTACGAACAGTTTTCGAATCATCATGGAGAGCTTAATCAGAGTGGCGAAAAATTGCGCAATGCGAATATGAATATGAAGAAGACACAAGTCATGATAATTTGGAAGAGCAGTGATAAACAGCTAATTGTTATTGAACAAATTGATGGCAGGTTGGATAGTGAAAGAATTTTAAAATTATTCCGTCTTATCATGGGCTGTGTAAATGTGAGGTGATAACAAAAGTAGCCATGATAAGGCACGCTTTACAGAGAAACAGACTGTTGCTCACAAAGATTATGGGCAAAAGTAAATTACAAAAATTACAAATGCTGATGTGGAGTGTACCTCTCTATGGGTCTATGGAGTGGAGACATGGACATTGGAAATGGTAGATATTAACCGTCTGGAAGCGTATTAGACGTGTTTCTCTTAAATGACAGCGAAGGTCGAATAATAATGTGTTCAACAGAGTTGCACAAACATTGGTCCGTGATCCAGACCATCCAGCAGTAATAAAAGAAATTAATTTATTATGTACTACCATTTTGCATGCTATAACTACTGTGAAAGGATTACTATCTGGAAGATTTTAAGAGGTAGAAAAAGGAAAGGAATTTCTTGATACTCTACAGGAATGGAATACACATGCGGGCACCAAAATATTAGCTGAAAATTAAAAGAAATGGAGATTCATATACATGCCTTGAGGCAGAAAATTGAAAAGAAGAATCATCAATTTTATAACAAAGTGTTATTAAAGAAAAGAGGGAGCTTTTGTCAGACCATTATTAAATTTGTTTTTTACCATAATCTGCGGATGCGCGTTTGCGGACGCTTTATTTCAGAAAAGATACGGTTATTTGAGGGTGGGCTTATTCAAAAGGAACACTTTATCGAATAAATTAGTAATATTTTTTCTTTATTATTGAATGACAAGGGGTACAAACGTATTTTGAGAGCTAGATATACTTGCATGTAAAAACCTGGCATAATCCAAGAAAAGCAATTTGTTAGGAGGAGCAGAATAAAGGGAAATGCTCCTTAAAGCAATAATGTTTCGCTTTTTAAAAGCAGATAAAGTCGAATCTCTAAAAATATATCTTTCTATCAATGTTCTATCTACCTACCTACGTACATATCCATATCTTTTTCTTTCTACGTATATATCTATCTGTCCTTCTGTCAATTTTTAAACTAATATATTCATTATCTATATTTCTGGCAATTGTTACCGCATGCGTGTCAAATTCAAAGCTAGGAAATGTATATAAATTTTATGTCGGCACGAAGAGCAACTTTTTACTGATATAATCGAAAGAGACATTCGATAATGTAAATATCTACCTAGTTGGTTGATATCTACTTTATCTGACCAGCCATAAAGATTAGACAAATCAAGAACAACAAATTGTCGTTGAACGGGATTTAACAACTGGAAAATATCACAAAAATGTAGATAAAGGCAGGCCAAGACCTGAGAAGTTATGTTTTTCCATAGTGCAATTTTTAGCCCCTTCAGATGTCAAGATGAG
>JAAAKM020005037.1:0-11313 GCA_010016025.2 Alatinidae sp. Z8VKAUB7J3 | reverse complement strand
TTGAGACGAGGCTTTCGACAAGACTTTCGACAGAAACTGTTACCGACGCTGTGCAATCTCAATTCTTTGATTTATGACTGATACGCCTTGAGGACGCACTTTGCTTGACTTGAGCTCGCTTCAAGGGAACGGCGTACCCGCGTTCCCCGGTTTTCTTCCACCCTGAACTCAAGCATGGTAGTATCAGGATAAAACGGCGATAAACTGATTTTAATTGCAAGCGGCACCCCTGCAAGGCTGATCAAAATCAGAAACTTGGCCAAAGATGGCAACTGGCCCGTAAAAAAATTCTTATGTTTAGAACTCTGTCGTGGTTCAATAGCGATATTTTCGATCTTCCCTGTAAATGGAAAATCACCAGAAGATTTTCTATGTGTAGTCGGTAATTGTTTTATTCAAGAGATTGAAAATTTAGAGAATCCGCTTATGATTTTTGCTTCACGAATACCCCGTTACTGGAGGTTGGTAATACCGAAAACCTTCACCAACAACTGCCAGTTCTGTACTGTATTGTTTTTATAAGAGCTACTTCCTAATTTCGAAAGTTTGCTAGCCGAAATCTCATAAAATGGAGTATCTTTTATCCGCGTAAGACTGGGGTATAAGTTACAAGGATTTGTAAGGGGTTCTCTCAAAATTCTTTGTGCTTCACGAGCCTAATAAACTGTCCATGAAAATTTTCTTTCGCCGCGCAATGTGGATGGTCCATTGGTGTTGTTTGATTGAGAAGCTGGATCAGTGTGTTGTGTCTTCCGTTCAAAGGTTCTGTAAATCCTGGAAACCTACTCGAGCGTGATTTTCATCCCTTGGAAAACCTAGAATTTCCATCAAACAATTCATGGTCCTTGAAAATAGAGAGCTTTACAAAACAAACTCTTGAAATTTATCAAAGTGGATGGACGGTGTATTTAAGTGGCATCATCATTTCTGTTATATATACCTTGTTCTTTGCTGTTGTCTAGTTCGTTAAAGGAAGTGTGTATACAGTAGTGATTCTGAAATCCTCTCTAAAATCATAGGCTTCCTTTGTAATCTATCTCTTACGAAATAGTGATCCGTGTTTGGCAAAACCTCATGTGGCAAAAATGTTTCTAAAGTAGAAGCTATATAGAATAGCTTTTCCACAGGACTTGCGTCAACAAAGACTTTTTGTGGGTTTTTCCGTCATGGAGGATTAATTGGCGTGTGTTAGGATGCTTTTATCGAGACACGAACTCTATCCAGCTGGCCTTTGGCTCTTGAAGAGAGCTCATCCGCCCTTTGACAGGTTTTTTTTAGTCCTGCGGGATTGCTACCTACCCGCCTCACACCCACTGGAGTGGAAATGGGGCAGCTGGGTTAGTCGCCGACCACCCGACCCGAGGCAGGTATTACTGGGTTACGCGGTACCAGTACAAAACTTGTACTCAGTTACAAACATTAGTACAATGCGATTGAACCTGAGTTTGGGCTTTTTATATATATATTCAGCTATGTAATGAAGGGCACTAGTAAAATGAGGCAGTATTGTCAATAATACTGAAGGTGTTGAATCGTCTGTGGGGAGTTTCATCAATAAATGTTAATCAATATTATTTGACAATACTACTGAGCTTATGTGGACCGCTGTACTCTACTCACACATGTTGCTAGCTATTTATAATATTTATGCATATAAGAAATTTTTGTTACAATTGAGGTAATAGAAGATGTGTTCAGATAGCTTCTAGTATATCTGTTATCTTTTTATTTGCTTCTTTTGGATTTTAGGGAAAGGTGATCCCCTACTCTTAACAAAAGAAATAATCGATTGCAGTCTGTTGCTTTGTGAAGCTTTTGGCCGTCACTCAAGGTAAATTAGTACTCGGTCAATGTAGACCTATATAACTTTTTGTTTTTAGAATCAAACTGCTATATTCCTCAATAGAGGTGGATGACAATGCTTTGTCTTGAAGAAGGGCTCTTGTGTTTAGTTTAGTTTTATTGAATCAGCATGGTAGTAGATGCAACAACCGTCTTCTCTGTGAAAAGATAACCCTGTGAAGTGGACACTTCCTTCCATTTTGCACTTGGTTGACCAGTCTGTTTATTGGAATTTGGGACATACCCGAAACGCTTCCATCGGAGCTAGCAAAGGGCGGTGGACACTTACGTCGTCCATTTCTTCTTAGGACCACCCCGCTATATGTGCGATGTCTTGAGCCGCCAAGTACTCGCCGAAGAGATCAGCTAGCAAAAGCATCCAGTTTTTTTTATCTCAGCTACAATTCACGTTCCATGTTTCTCGGCCGTATAGAAGAGATAAACTTATCAGGCTGTTAAAAATGAGCATTTTGTGCTTCCAAACTCTTCGAGGCCGGTCAACACGTTACTGGTCCTACAGTTAGGGTCTTTCCGCATTATTTCAAATGGAGCTTTAGAAATATCTGAATTTGTCTACTCCTTCTACTTCCACCTAGTCGACATATACCTTGAATGTTAGTCGGTATCTCAGACAAAGGGTATGTGCTTCGTCCTTGTTCTACCCCAAACAGTCCTATCATGATTATGGATAATGGAAATCCAGCTTAGCAGGGTCTTTACACTTTACATTATTTAACTGTGATATGATATGACATGGTGAATGGTTGGCATGTAAATAACGTTTTAAGTGTTCCATAGCCCAAATGATAGCTAAACAATCTTTTTCCTTAGTTGTCTATCTCTTTAATGGGACCTGCAATTTCTATTACAGTGTACAATAGGATATCATCATCATCGTACTGATGTAGAGCTATTTAGCTAAGGATCTCTGCAACGAACTAGATAGGTAAATGGGTTAGGAATCGATTCGAGTCATAATTGGTTAATAAGTGAATGCATCAATTCGAGTCATAAGTGGTTCACAAATAAATGCATCCTCAATGCATAATATGTTGGCTATGTAATAGTGTTTTCAAAGACGATGCGCCCTTATGTATTACGATACTATATAAGGTCATTTAGCAGTCCTTTGTATCTTCGATAGATCAAACAGGTTTTCACCTACAGCCATGGAAAAACATTAAAATTGTAAAGGGTCATATCAACACTCTTGCCACTGTGCAACTTGTTTACGGTGATGAACATTTCGTGAGCTACCAGTGCTGATCCCTGCTAATGATCCCTTTTATATTTGTTTCAGCTACAACGATATGATGCCCAAATGCTTAGCTGCTCTAGTGGTTTTACAGAAAAATTGTAACGCATATATCAATGAGCCTCCGGCCATTTCAGCACCCAATGCAGACACACCAGTACCAAGTACGGACAGACCAGAGCTTCAGGTAAGAATATTTTTACTTCAGTTGTAAAGAGTTATCTTCGCTTAGAGGTATAGGACATCTTTAGATTTAGTATGGTCATACTCATAAGACAGTTCACACTCACAAGAAATGCTTCGGGCATGTAATGAGAAGAGGCGACATAGAGCATCTGGCTTTTACTGCAAAAATCGAAGCAAAGCCTGCAAAAGGAAGGCAGCGGTCTACTTATGCAGAAAGCTTGGGCGGATTGTTGGGATTATGGCCAAATGGGCATGTTGCGATTGTCATCAAATAGAGAACTTTGGAGTAACATGATCGCCAACGTCAGAATCTGACATGGCACCTAAAGAAAATGATCATATGAGCTCTTTTTGGCGAAAGCAGAGTGGAAATGCAGGCGTTTGAATGCGCGTGCGCGTGCAAGTGAATTGGACAATACTGTACCAGTATGCAAATCGACTCTCTTTATCAATGGAAGAGCACAAAATGGGAAGAGAACTTGTACATTTAAAAATATAGAAATATTTCCAGTTTTGTCATTTCCTCTTTGATAACTACAATAAAATGGCGTCGAACACGTATCATATCTCAGCTATTGCAAAGTCTGCTTGATTTAGGATCGCAAGGGCGTAACATTTGAGCAACATTTGAGCTTGTAAGCTAGTTTTGCAAAATTTACAAAAATTCTTGAATCCACAAAATGAATTGAATTTGTATCCTACAGCTTAATGTGAGTATTATGCCCCATTCTATTGTATAGAGCGTCTTTATAATCTATCTACCCTTTCTTAGTGTGAATATGATCCTCTATTATATCATGTACTAGGATGGTTCAAGTGCTGAAGTGGAAGAGCACAAGGCTACAACACCAGAAGCAGAAGTGCCGCATTCTGGTGTCATAGACACCTTTAATGTCATATGGTCAGCCGTGACGAAAGTCAGGTAAGCAGGAAAACAAACTTGACACACGACTGGATGCATCACACTAATTTATCGTAATTGTATTCATAGTGAAAGTAAAAATAATGGATGAACCAAGGGATTGAAGCCTTGGCTCAGGGACTTAAGACAAAGTTGAAGTACATTTTATAACGTTTTGCGAGCAACATTTAATGGCTTATTTAAAACTTTCGCTTTTCGTTTGTGAACCTTAGCTAGTTTTAGACCTCCGCGATCATTTGATACTGCCCCTGCAAATTGTTTCCATTTTCTATAACATTTTTATATTCTTGATTAGACGCAAATGATCATCGGATGCAAGCTTTCTTTAGCTATTTCCACTGTTTATTTTGCTTTTAATGACTGCTCTTGCTCTGATGTTACCGAGAGTACGGCCTCTGAAGTGCATCAGGCGAATTCTATGCAGGGAGCATTTGTTGCAAACTTTCGCTGGTACCATGGCAACCTTTGCTGTGTAGAGTTTTTGTAAGATGCGCCAACGGGTTTTTCACTCTCCTTTTGCTCGATTTTTGGACAGTGTTATAGAAGATCAAAGGACAAAGGATTTAGTGGTCAAAAGCTTGGGTTTTTTCGGAAATGGTCTGACCATCCCATTAGATATAACTGAAGTCTTTTTCACAGAAATTTGATAAAACCAAACCCTAAGCTTAAAGCAAACCTTTACACTATTCAGACCCAAGGCGAGAAAGCGGCGCCGATGGACAAAATCCCTCCCGTTGACTAAGCGCTCCTTGTACCGTATTTCTACCCTAATTCCATAACATGTATCATCGTTTGTTGAAAAGCGTCTTCGGTTTGCTTGTAAGTTTTCGTATGACTGAGTGAGCACTTAATCTTGGGACAGTTCAAATACGAAACCCGACGTTCCCAAATACGTTCAGGTGAAAGGTCAAAATAAGGTCAACGTTTTGATACTGTTCAAATGATAATAATTGGAAAGCCCATGGGACTTCTGAAGATTCTGTTCTTGAAGTAATGACTCCGTGTATATCAATAAGATCAAAACATTTATCTAGAAAATAAGGGAGGTCTATTGCTTACCTGCTATCATACTAAATGATCCTTATTCTGGATAAATGTCTCAACCCAAAATCCAACTTGCTAATAGTTCTCTCTGACCCATGCAAAGACTTGTGCTAGAGAATGGTTCTTCATTTATTACCATCCGCGTGCTTTCTCCGATTTTCTATTTCAGTTCGCTCATCTTTGATGCCATGGACTATCCCAATCCTTTCGATGAAGAGGAAAGTGCTAGGTCAAACATGACAGTACCCAAAACAGAGGCTGTTCAGTTACTTTCAACACTTTGTCCGTGTCTGGCTCATGTGGTGACAGGAATCAAAAGGTTTGTGGTTGCTAAATGTTAGTGGTGTGCACGAGTGATCTTGCAGTGCTAAAAGCTTCAATACGTCATGCACTACTTGGAGCAATGAATAAATGGATGAATCTGTAAATATATCTGTAATAAATTAGATAAATTAGAAAAATAATACTTGAAAGCCCTGCATTTTTAATGTTACTGTGGCAGCCCTGTCTGTATTTAATACATGTTTTCATTATTAATATATCTCTAACTATGACCTCCTCTTCCCCTAATGCCTAACCTCTCCCGCTATTGCTTAATCCCTCCCCTTATTGCTTAATCCCTTTCCCTCTCGACCCCATATTTTGTACAAAATATTTTATCAAGGTGCTTGTTTGTGGCGTCAAGTTTTTTGCAAGAAATTATTTAAAAGCGAAGGAATTTTACACAAATAATCTTTTTTTCCAGGCCGGACAGGACCGTACGTTATAATGTTTTGGTCTGGGGTGTTAATCCTAGCTCGTTCCCCGTCCCCAATACATATTCTTGTTGATTACAATTAGGAACATCCAGCAAAGCTTGACATGGTCTGGGTTTTCGATAATTTGCATTATAGTGGGGGTGGAACTACATGCAGCAATGAGACACCGGACCACCTGTAAGCAGATTTTACAGTCCGCTCCCGCTACTGCAGCAAGGTGAATGAATGGATCAATGAATGAACGAATAATGTATAACTAAATCTTATTGAAACTACGAAGGCACTTTTACCCCCACTGGTTTAAGTTTTCACGCACCCCTTATCTACTCTAAAACCATTAGTCGTCTCGTTTATTTTTACGTTTCATAGTGTCCTGGAGACGCCAAATGCAGATAGCGCACAAATGCGTCCCCTTCACGATGCAGTGTCTGAATTTATGGTTAAGGTACGTAATGCCTCTCAGCTATGGTCATGCTCCTCTCACAAGGAGCTGCAGTGATTTAGTGGCGTAGAAATTGCTAAATGGACGCTTTGGTAACATCTCTTGGCCAAAACAATGTCTTGTATTAAGCAGATTCAGGTGAAGCACACATACTATCTCTATTTTAGCGTTTGCAGTACTTAGGCAGGGTCAATAGTCCACGTCTTTTAATGTAGAAGTCTTCATTGACCCGGAGAAAATTAGGCAAGTGTCCTTACTTATTAGATTCAAGTAGAGTTTTGTTGACAGAGACTTCAGGAGCCCTTAAGTTTCTGCTTTGCTCGTAGGGAGACGGAACGTAAGCAGATTGTAAAGTTTTAAACTTACCGGCGTTTTGTAGCATCGTGGCCATGAAGGCTTAGTTTTATTTGTAGCAGTGCGGAAGAAATCCAATTAAAGAGATTTGCAAGCAGCCTGCACTTCGAGAACTGGCTAATGATCAAAACGAATGCAAAGTATCACCTCTTTATACTGAAGGAGGTTAGGTTATTCGTAGGTGTCAGAAGTAGACGAAAGATAAATAGAAGACAGAGCTATTAGAAATAACGCAGAGAATCGCCAACTAAGTAAAGCATGCACCTGGAGAAGGAGATGCTGAGATTTAAAGTTAGCTGCAAAGACAGCTTTGTCTCTATAGCCGTTAAGGAGCTATAATCGTCGACAAAATTAATGTAAATTTTCTTCCAAAAGGTCAAAAATTTGCGTAAATGGCTCAGAACACATGCTGAAGGATAAGGGTATTTATTTTATGTTTTTAATTTTCTGCCGCCCCCTCTCAGAGCAGCACAGTGCTATGGCATATACCTTTCGAAAAGTGCTGTTTTCAAATTCGGCGGTTGGGTCTCAATTTACATAAATTAAAGTCCTCGATTGTAGGTACTTCAAACGTATTTGCTGGTGTTCAATGGAGGACAAGAATAGGTAACTTATCCCTCAGTATATTTAATGTTAGAACTTATGATGCTTCTGACATTGGTTTATTTTTTTAAATAATTCAAGATAGTTGATATTGTTAGACGGTTCAAGAGAGGTAGAATAGACGCCAGGAGAGCCTATACTGCTAAAACCATTAGAAAATTCCAATTCTAATTGTGCCATGACCCAAAAGTATCAAAATTTAAGGATGTGGATGCATTTGCAGCACCACAATAATCTGCACAATTCTTTCTGTGACTTATAATCGTATAAGAGGGTTTGTGAATTTAGGCTTGGCCATCATCTTTACTTTATGTTAATGATTTTCTTTGTTTTCTTCTCAAATACCAGATAGTAAAGCAATCCTGTTACATTACCATGTCAGAGTTAAAAGACTTTTGCTTGGATCAATTTACGAGGTATCCATTGAAACCACCCTTACTAATGCAAATAGTTTAATAGTCTCAAAACTATACAAACAGACAATTGATAAGCCAACTTCAGAACGCCTTGGCTTAGGTCATGAGAGTCTCTGATATGTGTTATACCACCTCTTTCTACTAGCCCTCACTGACAGAATGAGGGGCTGAGGGTAGCTCTTAATGATTACGGTTGTCCAACTCTGTGCTTTGTAACGGATACGCCTCTTATCAAGTACACCGAACGACAAATTGCTTAGGCTGGATTTGGTATTTTGTGAGTTTTTATGGGATTTTGTACTTGAATCACGACAAAGCTTGGAGATTCCTCAAAATTATTATTTCTAGTATGAGTAAAATCACTTTTTAAAATGGTTTTTACTCAGTTTTTTAAAACTATTTACTCTAAATGTTTACGATATCATCTTACTTTTCCTCATGACATCTATTCTTGTGGACCATCGGAGCTATAATGTTTGATAAAACTGTTGAGAATTTTTGAGTGAAAATGGAGTCAAAAAGTGAAAATACATCACAATGGTTGCCACGGAGCAGGCACTTTTACTGCTGTAATTTTGTTTCGCCTGCCCCTTTCCTTGGGTATTATAGGGCTCTGGAACATAGCTCTCTGAAACGACTGTTATGAAAATGATCGGAGCGATATTGCTGGAGAGACCCAATATTCTCAACCAGTTTTTGTCCAAGATGGTAGCTTGATACACACATTTCACACGTAAGGATAATGTGCTCTGTGTATTTTTCATCCTTGTCATTTACAGAGAGGTGCAGGCGTTGAACAGACTTAAGAGTTTTCTGTTGTGGAAACAAACACGCCCGGGTTTAAAGAATAACGTAGCACATTACGGAATACGGTGGCACTATTTCTCCATAATGCGCACCTATAGTAATTAATAACAAGAAATTTGTTAACGTAATGCAGATTCTACGGTCGATTTTAAGCACCTCTTGTATGCTGATCTGAAAATTTTGTAACCATTCAGGTCTAGTTTTGTGTCCATAGAACTGCCTTCGTTTGCACATTCGAAGTATCGGAACATATGAAACAAGGTGGTAAGGACTCGTTCACTCTTCCAGGCTAAATAACATACTTTTAACAAACACAACAAGAAGTGGTGCTTTAAAATATCATACACTTATCCCTTAGACGATAACTATTTTGATCATACCGATTTGTTTTATCAAACTCCCTTGAGAACCCACGAAAGGTGTCGACGAACTTTTTAAAATTAAGTTATCTTTTATTGGTGGTCACAGTGACTACGGTTGTCACGGTGATCGTACAAAATTTCACACTTCTGGTTCGATCTTATCTAAATCAGTAAGTTAGTTTGGGTCGGAACGAAACCGTATGATTTGCTAAAACTCTTAAACTTCTGATAGTCTTCGTCGCGATGTGTTTAACCCATCCAGGAGGTTCGTCTTGCCTTTTTTGTAAGCTGTACTCGTCAACACAAATAATCCGTTCCTCTTTCGACAAACGGAATATATCTACGTGTTTTTGAATAACACGAGTGACAGAAAACGTATGATGTAGTCACATTTTATTTTCACGTTCATATTATAAAACTATCCGATTTCAGGTACGTTTCGCCGAAAGTAGCCATCCTATACTCCTTGCAATTTGAGATGACCAGTGCCCGGCGAAAAAATGTCAGTAAACGTGAGACTATTACTAAAAGTTTTTAAATATTTGCATTTAAAAAACGCACAAAAGTCACAAAAAAGTTATTGCATTGTCGTTACTGGCATTAACCCGTGTATTTTGTGTCACTGTATTATATAGTTTACGATGTGTTATTACGTCATGATATTATTTTGTTTTCAGGAACGCATTGATTCAGGGACTCTCTCGATTGGATCGTGCATTGGCAATGCTCCAACATTGTACGAACAGAGCGTCAGTCATTTCAAGGTAGCACCGTTGAGTTCATGTTCTTGCATTAAGCAGAATTGGTGCATTCCTGTAAGAGGCGCAGCGCCCAGGTGACGATCTGTCTTAGCAATTTACCCAGCTCAAGGCAACTGGATGGCGACGTTGTTCAAGAAATGGCTACCTGGAGATAACCTTGCACCCTTTTGTGTTCGAGTCAAGGCTTCACCTTTATTGTTGGAATTCTTATGGTTTGGCCGTTAATGTTACTGTTAAAGTAAGTGGATGACTGCCTCAGTGCGAGTCCCTCGTCGTGACCCACACCTCTTTACCACGGCTGTGGCATTCAAACGCAAATGTGCCGGTCAGTCCGATAACTTGTTGGTAGAAGTGCTTGGAAGCAAGGGACGCGCCGTCCTTTATAGTCTCTTTCGACAGAATCATCAAGGGCTTTAAAACATTTGCTCTTTTGCGAAGATGACTTATTGGTATTTTGCGGCGAGGGAAACGTCGTAACGCTCGAAGTCCTCGATTTAAGGAACAACATATTACTGAATTTGGTGGAAACAGTTCATTGCTGGTTCGTTCTCTTACTTAATGATCTGTTTCGCTTTTCGCCAAGGACCTTTGCTGAGGGATTTAAATATCAGCATCATTTGCCAGTGTTGTAAAACTATAGCCCTTGCCTGACATCCACGCCGAAGGAAAGCAACTTGCCGAAAAGCGTCATTATAGTTCCTTGTTGTGTTGAAATGTTCTTGAAGTTTTGAAAAGTAAATGCAATCATTGTCAATATTATGTACAATTGTATCCGGGGTAAGATTTCGTAATGGCAGGTCCAAACTCCATTTGTGTGTAGTATGTTTGCGTTATGTTTCGCAAGCTCTGCATTCTCATAGGTAAAAGCGGCGGCAACTTTGAAACTGTCTCCGTCACTTGCACATACTCTTAGGTGCTTAATAAATTGGCGCTTCCAATAGTAGGGTGGCGGACCTTTTCAATATCTATTTAACAAAAGGGGAGGACTAAATAGCCAGGGAGGCAGCCTTTGAAAAAGCGTTAAGCACCCGAAACGACGAATACGAGTCAGATTGAACTTTAGAGCCAAAACAATTTATGAAAATACATCAGCGTCTTGATCCTCAAATTGAACATCGACTGTAGCATACCATTGCTCAATGTTGGAGATTTTTTATCATTTTCATAAAATTTGATCATAAAATCTTTGAAGGAGTTCATCTTGCATTAGTACATGGACAAATTGTTTCCTTTTTGCTGAGATAACCACGTGTCTGATGATTGCAAAATGAAAATGGTCAACGAAAACGAATTAAAAGTTTTGCTCATGATCGATTCGAACACAATCAATTAAATTTGAAATTGAATAAAATTTGAAAAGGTAAGAACAGACGCTATTATGATGTCCTTAATAAGTCATAATTGACTGTATCACTGGCTTTCATCTCAATTCTTCAGTATAAACTTCCAAAAAGATAATTTCAGTAGGCCTACTGTTTGCGTCATAATAAATTCAAGTTTCAATCAAATTAAAAAATTCAATTGTCACATTTTTCTGCAAAATTGTAGGTCTTGCCCACAA